>JAKCPI010010036.1:0-191105 GCA_023213315.1 Euborellia annulipes
CAACTGCCTCGGTACGCCTCTGCCTTCGGTAATCGAAAGTTGTGTTCTGTGCTTGTCACACCAGATTTTTTGTGTCGACATGTATTTAGTTTCCGACAGTGGGGTACATTCGATTTTCAAGATGTAAAATTTATAACTATGGGGAGGGCTTGGAGTAGTTGGTAGCGTGTCTACCTTCTATACCGAACGTCGCGGGTTCGGACCCCAGGCAGTCCGATAATTTTATTTAGGGCATTTGGATACCAAATGACTTAAATAAAAATGCCTGGACCCCAATATGTATAATACTCATTAACGGATATCGTTTAAAGTCTTAAATGGCCTAAGTTGCCGAGAAGACTGTGTGAATGAGTGTGTGAATGTGAGAGTGAATGAGAAAAAGTGTGAATGTTTAAAAAAAAAAAAAAACTATGAGGAAATATTTATATTCTGTTACGATGGCAACCATTTCTCCTATCTTTTCTATGGAGTACAAGGGTAAAGTGGTCTTCAGAAGATTTCAATGACAAAATGAGAATATACATTTTATTGAGAATCTAAAAAATAATTGATTTTTGAATTTTAAAAAAATCGTTGGAGCAAATTTAGAGAAAATCGAAAAAAACAGAAAAAGTGCATCAGTAAAGTACTAGTACTCTTTGGTCGATTTTGTTCAAAAGCTTCGTGTCACATCCCATGGGAGTGCCTAAATTAAATAAAAAATTTCAACCTCCTAGCTCTTTTCGTTCTTGAGATATTTTGTTCACAGACAGACAGACAGACACACAGACAGACAGACAGACCATGTCGCGAAAACCACTTTTTTGGATTCAGGGGACCTCAAAACGTGTATATCCATCAAAATCTCGGCATCGAATTTTTGACATGAATCCAATACTTTCTCTCTCTATATATATTAACATAATATAAATAGAGGTTAGAGAAAGTAAAAAGTCAAGATTTTTTCAGTTTTTTTTCCCGATTTCTCAAAATTCGCTTCACCGGTGTGGCCAGCGCGGTGCACAACTTTCTCTTACCAAAGGATAAGAAAAAGCTGTGTGCTGTGGGCCAGTCACACCAGATTTTTCTATTTCAGAAGAAAAAAAACTAAAAAATATTAATTTGCATAGCCATCAATTATATGAATATATTATATATCATATAGCGAATAAATGATAGAGTAGAAAAGTCTATTTGAATATAAATGTCAGTCGGGATTCTACAAAGAGCACTTCAAATTCCAATGGGAATGTGATTAATTATTAATTGAAGTGATATTTCGTCCTCAGCCAATCAAACTCGTCTATTTTGTGTAAATTAATTTAGTCAATCAAACAAATGAAACAGTAAACTAAATATGAGACAGAGAGTGAGAGAGGCAAGGGGTAAGTGTTTGATTCTGTTTAAATGTCATATTTGCAAATGAATTGTGTTTTTCTCTAAACAAAATCATTTGATGTTAATTTTCTCAAAATAAATAAATAAATATAATAAAATTAAAAATAAATTTATAATCAAAAGAATATTGAATCTGCCCGTAACAAAAAGTGAAAGTAATTAATTTGAAAACCTTCTCTTTAAAATTATTTAAAAATAAAAACATTTGTCTCAGGGCAGTAGCAATAATAATAAAAATACAAAGATTTATTTTGTCAATCCTTATTATTGACGTGCTGGTTGACGCTCCATTTGATGCCGTCACAACTCGTCGAATAAATTGAATAGTTAAATTTAATCAATGCAAATAAAGATTTAATAAAAAAAAATCTTCATCTTAGAAAGCATCTCTGTCATGAGTGGCGTAGGAACATTTTTTTTTCAGAGGGAATTACTTTTTTTGGCTTATCAGTGTCAAGTTTTTTGGAATATCATCAAATTTCAACAAGCATAATTTGACAAAAAAAGATTACTGTATTTAAAGCATATTTTAGAGCTTTATTAAATAATCTACTACTCCCTACTCAGCCATTAGTATCAAATCTGACACGTTGTGGTTACTCTGAGTAACTCTCATGGGAATGATGCTGAGGTGGGTTCCCGTTTCCTTCCTCAGGAGGAGGCATCTCAAATAGAGTTGGATAATTTATTGCCGGGAGGTGGATTTGAACTCGAGTTGTCTTCAACTCAGGATTATAATAAGCTTAACTGCTTTATCCCCTAGGCTAATCGCCTCCTCAATTAAATCAAATTAAATAATCATGCTCTTGGATATTCACAGAGACGGTCCAATGTACAATGTACCACCGACACAATGGATCACCTTCCAAGAAAAGAAATCTGATTGAGTGAATATTTAAAGGATCAGTTATTCCTACTCCTTTACTTTAATAAAAAATAAAAATTATAAATTAATCATATAAAATTAAAAATAGTTTTGAAACTACCGAACTTTAATAGGAATTTGGATATTTAAGTTAGAGAATTATTTAATCTCCTCTGAAGAAGTTATAAGAACTATCTCATCTTGTTATGGATTCTAAGATTAAAACTAACGAGTTTAGTGAGAGAGAAGAAGAGAAAAAAAAAAGGTTGATGGATGATCGTGGCCTTAGCCTAAGACATTCTTGTACCAAATTCTGGCTGCAAATAGATATGTTCTGTATATACAAGTAGGCCTATGCCTACGCCAACATAACGACACATACATCTTTATACATCTCTCCTGGATAGTAGGGCAGGGAACTGTGTGTGAATTAAACATGAGGCAAGTAAAAGCAAAAGGGAGGAGGGGGTAGCGCCCTTTTTGCCAAGGGATGTTCTCTGTGCTGCCATCTGCCGATTCCCCCACTTCCAACCCTCTCTCAAATACACATCTCTTTTTTTAGTTTTATGGAAATCTTAGTTTTTATTTTTTGATATTATTATTATTTACAATATAATACACACTAGAATAAATTTAAAAATGATTAAAAAAAATATAATCAATGAATGATTTTTTTATTTAGAACGTGTTGGGTATTTTTTTAAAATATATTATTGAATTAAATTCATACAACATTTTATTAAATATTTTAATAATTTCTAATAGGGAAAGTAGGATCTTAACCTATTCGAATATTTTTGCTAAGAGATAATCGTGTCAGCTTTAGCCAATCTTACTTACTTTCTCTTATATATATATAGACCCTATATATTTATTTTTTTTAACACATACTTTTTTTTCATTCACACTCACACACACATTCACACAGTCTTTTCGGCAACTTAGGCCAAATAAGACTTTGACGATAACCGTTATATTAATAGACTAATACATATATTTGAGGTCCAGGCATTCTTATTTATGCGATTTGTAATCCACTGCAATTCTGCAAGAAAATCAAGTGTTTTTGCGTCTCTCACTGATTATTTGAAATTTCTACCTGGATACCTGCTTATTTATCCGAGGTGCTTTTGTTTACGAAGACACCAGTGGCGGCTCGTGACCGAGACAACTGGGTAGGCGACAAATATATATATACGAAAAATAGAAAAAAAAGAAAGAAAAAGGCGTATTTATTTATTTTTGTAAATTAAATCTATTCGCCTATCTTTTAATTTAGAAAATAATTCAATAATTTGATCTGTGAAGTTATCTTGTTTCGAAATTTGAACTAATAAATCTTCATGAGAAATTGCGCTCTACGGTAACACTTGTCATCGGCTTGGCATAGGCTACTTAGTTCATCGCCTAACCGTTCGACTTAGAGCGCTGGCTATCACTGCTGTGCGCATGCGCGACTGTCTAGAAATGTGGGCAGCGGAGTGTGGAGTACAGGCAGTAAATAGGCTAAGAAAAATATCGCCTTTACTTTATAAATACGAGGTTCTGAAGAGTTTCAAATTTTTTTTTTTTTGCAAAATCATATATATTAATTAATAAATATAGTAATTATTTTATGAAACTAAATATTTTTAAACTTAATAAATATAATAAAATTGATAAATATTTTTCATCTGTAGGCCTATATTTATAAGGTAGGCGTCGCCTACCTTGCCTACCCTAGCGAGCCGCCACTGGAAGACACCTTCTGCAAACCCAAAAGGCATTTGGCTACCGGCACCCCGTGAAGTTATGTTATTTCCTAGCTCCTGTGTTCATTTCTAATTAACGAACTAACACTTAGTAGTTGCTTGTAGCAGGGAATCGTAGATGAGGACGATAAGGAGAAAAAAAACAGCTTCCGTTTCCTCTCTCCTCTCCTATACTAGGAGCCGAAATATTTGCAAATAAATTGAAGTAGCGAGAGAGAAAACGGAAGCTGGTTTTTTTTCTCCTTATCGAACTAATACTTATTTCTGGTTCCACCCGTTTCTTTTATCCAACTTCTTCTATGCCAGGGAGAATGTCCTAGATTGAGGAGGGAAGTGGTGAGATCCTATATTCCAATTCAGGGAGAACTTGAGGATTTGATTACATGAAATACATATTTTTATTTAATGAAAAAATCCACACGCCCAGGAGGTGAACGATGTCCCTCACTGTTATAAAAATGGAGTTAAAATGGGTAAGTTATTTGGGATACAAATTTAGAGGCCACTCCTACTTGCCCTTAACCCGACTATCTTGGACCGTGAAGATACATTATTTCCTAGTTACAACACCTCCACTTTAGGCACTCCCTTCATTCAGAATCACGGAAAAAGAGAAGAGGATACCATTTCAAAAAGTTAATGTATTCTGCAAAAGACGCAATTTTTTTCATTTTATGTGACAGATAATTTATCATAAATTGATTTTTTTATTTTCACCAGAAATCTTTCACATTATCTTTGAGATTATGACAGCTGATATAACGTGACATATTACTACGTTCCAAATCAGTCTCCATTTAACATTTGAAAGAAAATTTAACAAGAACCATTTGTCTGCTGTCTGTCTTGGAAAATTTAGTTTTAAATAAGATAGAGCTTATTTGCGCTGGGCTCCCTCCCAAAAGAATTTGGGTTAGGGTAAGGTTAAAAGCGGAATATTTGAGTTAAAGGGAGCCCAATCCCATCTACTAGCCGTTTGGAAATATAATTAGTAATTTGTCATTTACAATCTCATTGGGCTTTTTTTGTAAATCAACAGGTAAAGTTATCTATATAAATTTATAATGTAATCTAGGGCTAAAAAGATTAAAGTTTAGGATATTCAACACTTCTTTTTCACTTTACTTTATGTAAGTTAAAAATATTATTTTTTGTTGTTTTTTTTTTATTAATTAAAAATTTGAACCTTTACATTTATTATGCATTCATTGCTTATAACTGTTCATTTGTAAATATCTGTACGCATGTTTTTAATTTAATATTACAAATGATTTATATTTTAGATTAAAATAGAATAATGAATATTTATAATTCTGATAAAATAATTTTTAAAACAAAAAAAAAAGTAATAATGGATTTAGAAATTTTTTCTAATAAATAAAATTTAATAATTTATTAGGATAGCTATTTGGATTTTTATTTTATGCCAAATGGACAGCTAATGAAACATTTATTATATGCATATAAGAGTAGGGGTGGGAGGAAGGAAGAGGTGTCGCTGGAAAATGGCACTAACTGTTGATCTAATAGATAAAAAATTATATAAATTTTAAAATAAAACTAACAATAGATAATCCTGCTCTGTATGTCGCCTATCTAGGAATCTTGTGAATAGATTCGAGAACAGCCATACTTGGCCTGCAATCAAGGGCGGATTCTGGTAAACAAGTACAGAATGCACCTTTAAATTACCGAAAATAAGAAAAAATTGTGTGCAGTGCGACCAGCCACCCCCCCCCTCAGAAACTACTCTGGATCCGCCACTGAGGAAAAAAAGTCGAATAAGCCTGAACTATAAGATTTTATTCATCTATCTGTAATTCGCATATTTATACATAAATATACTCAATTTAAAATATACATCTCAAAAGGATATTTTCATAATTAAATTACTCCGAGTGGAGTGACTTTGGTTGTTGGACTATTCAAGATAATAGAAATCCATTTAGCAATTCGGATGGATATGCTATCTGGGGAATATTCTATGACTGTGGAGTGAAAAGGGCGTTAATCTGGCGACAATATTGTTTTCCGATGGAGGGACATTTGGCGACAGCAGCCCCTAAATGCAACCCCTAATTAGACTTTAAAAGACTTGAGCCATGGACCAATGCAGCTGACACAATCAACTTGGAGATAATGAACTCGTCTGGTACAAACAAACAAAAAAACAACTCTCTCTTCGTGTAAACAAATAATTTATAATGAAAATTTAATTTAAAAACAAAGTTATTTTATATTAAATAAAAAAAAGAGACTGCTGTTGTTTCTTTTTTAGTCTAAAATTAATATACTCAGTTTAGTGATTAATTTATTTACTAATATTTAATGGAAACTATAGGGAAAAAGTTTAGGAAATTAGATTTGTCAATCTAGTCGTAGAAAATTTTTTCTGAGTTCCCAGGTTACGTCATTGTGTAAAAAAATCCAAATTTGGCACGTGAGATAAACCCTTTAACTCAACTAAAGTGGAGGAAATTCACTATTTAGTATCGCATTAATTTTCTAAAAAAAAAAAAATTGTCAAATAAAATATGATAATCTCGCACCTCTTTCTTCATGACAATTTAATGTCATTTGTCTCACACCTATATAACAATATTTTCTGCATCACTTCTTTTCAGATTTCTTGAAATTGTGATCGGTAGAAATCTCATTTTTAGGCAAAATTTAATAGCCAGATATATAATAAAATAATATTTATTATTACCTTCAGTAGTGCTGAGCACTTTCCACTCCCTTCATATTAAAACTTTCTTTCGACTAATAATGAGAAATAAAACTAGTAACCATCAAAATTACTTTTATTATTAGTCTAATTAATAACAAGGGAATGATTTCTATATTGATATAATAGGTTTGTTAAAATAAGCGTAAAACAAATTCGCTTGAAAGCGTTGTGTAAGAGAAAATTAATTCGAGGAAAGCGTCCTTTTCAAATCCTTGACTTTTGTTGATATAAATTTCATTCAAAATTGTTCTCCCTTACTAAGATTAATTTCCCATTTGGTTTAATGTAGTGATTTATTAAATATATTGCTATTCGAAATAGTGAATTAGCAATTCGATCGTATAGCCATCCTGACATTTATTTGCCTATTTAACTAGCGAGGTAATTTATTTAAATGGAATAATCAAGGATTTTAATATAATTTTTATTTCTTTTACCCTCTTTATTCATCTTTTATAATGTTATTAAATGAAAATTTTATTAATAATCCCAATTTCATGTCTTTTTAAAATATAAAAAAATTAAATGATTTTTTTATTTAATTATACTCTTTCGGCTATATGGGCCATTTAGAGTTTACAAGTATACAAATATAATATGAAATAATTCAATATTGAAGGCTTCCGGCGGGCGTTCTACAGTCTTGTTTCTCACCAATCCCAAGATTCAGCACTGCTTGGCGTTGCTTAACAACTTTAATCTTGGCGGCTTTTGTTCTTCTCTCCTCTCGGCCCGCCGGGTAAATGATTTTTATTTAGGAATTTTACCTTTAATAATAAAAAAATGTCTGGTATCATCATACTTATTAATAATTGCCTTAAACCCGTGTCGATGTGTGAAACAACCAATCAGGCCTCAGGGATAGCGCTGATTGGCGAAATACAGAGAGGGCGGAGCCGGAGAGCAAATTCAAATTTTTTTTAACCAGGAGAGATATCAATTTGGTTTCTTCCCTAAAGCCTTCCCTTGATAAGAATCTAAATTCGTTGTTTCAGAGTTTTTTTAAATTCGGCAGCCCCCCCCCCCCAAATTTTTTAATTCTTCTACATCTTCAAATAAAAACATGCTTTTTTGGATTTAAAATTCTTCAATGAATATCTATCAAGGGATTTAAAAGTTTAAAGATTTATTGTGCAATTGCCCCCCCCCCGAAATTTTTAATTCTTCTGTTTCTTCAAATTTTAACATGCTTTTTTGGATTTAAAATTCTTGAATGAATATCTATCAAGGGATTTAAAAGTTTTAATATTTTTTGTGTAATTGCCCCCCCCCGAAATTTTTAATTCTTCTGTTTCTTCAAATTTTAACATGCTTTTTGGATTTAAAATTCTTGAATGAATATCTATCAAGGGATTTAAAAGTTTAAAGATTTATTGTGCAATTGCCCCCCCCCCGAAATTTTTAATTCTTCTGTTTCTTCAAATATTAACATGCTTTTTGGATTTAAAATTCTTCAATGAATATCTATCAAGGGGTTTAAAAGTTTAAAGATTTATTGTGCAATTGCCCCACTCCCGAAATTTTTATTTTAAAATTCTTGATTTTTTTAATAGGTCCCTGTCCGCCTGATTTCATTTGCATGCCCGTTGGCTCGAATCAGTTTATTAAAGGGAAATTTAGGCTTGCTTCTTGCCCGTAATTTTCTCATGGCCTTCAAAACCCAGAGGCCGGGCAGGGCGAATACTCAAATTTTAAACTTGATTCATTGTATTTCATTTAGGCAAAAATAATATGGGCTTTAAAATTAAGAGAAAAACTACTGATCACGTATCGAGACGCCGCCCGCCAGGCCAAGTTGAGATGGGGCGGCAAGCCGCGCCTTTCTCAACTTGTTATTAATATAAATAAATAAAATTATTCATATTAAATTATAAAATAAAATAATTCATATGTATTTTAAGCTTCCAAAAAATGCATTTAGAATACAAAGTTATTAATAAAAAAAAAAAAATTATAAAAAACTCCCTACCTGTATACTTTGCCACACCGTTGAAGGCAACGTGCTCGATGATAAACGGATCGCTACGTCCCTTGGCGTTAACGGCGTAAAGTGTGGCTCGGTATGTGCGGCTAGGATCGAGACCATATGCTTCGAAAAGTGGTGGGGCGCGAACAGTCGACACGTTCCTAAACACCCGACCCGGCTCGTCAATTGACGATAACTCCATGAGAAACGTCTGAGGAAGACCACCGTCGAAACCCTCCACACATTCGATGTGAACTGAGTCCGACGTCTGATTCGCCACCGTGCAGTTCGTCAACGGAAAGGGCCGACCTGTTGTAAAAATAAACACAAATAAATAAGTTTAGTTTGTGAGATATTATTTAATAATGAGTTCGGATGAAGTGTTAATCTTCTATTAAAATAGAGTCAAAGTTCGTATATATAATCCATTAATGGTTTTCCATTAACTCACTTTAAACCATGTTATAATTTGGTTGAGGAAGGATTCTTTGAAGCGGGCTATTATCAACAATGAAAGGGAAGGAGGCTAAGAAGTCTCACTGCCTCCTACGCTAGGTCCTCTCTAATTGACCTTAATTTTTAATAACTTACTAAAATTTAGACTTTATATATAAAACGTCACTTCTTTTCCTTTTTTAAATATGACATATTTTATAATACAAAATGAGAGTCTTATTTGAGCAATGCTTGATTCCCTGAATCGTAAAATATAGAAACATGATTAAAAATCAAAATAAATCTTAACAAACATATTTTTCTGAAAATTTTGTTTGCCCTAAAGATGAGATTATCTTATAAATATGAGTTTATTATTATTATTATTAACCTAGGTACCCTGAGACTAGCGTTTAATTCATATGCATTAAATTGGCTACTAATCAATGAAATAAATACAGTAGAGAAGTCTAAATAGCCTCGAATGCCAAAAAGACCTTAAAATTAACAGGAAATATTCTATTTTTACTTTCTCTTACCTCTATATATATGTTAATATATATAGAGAGAGAAAGTATTGGATTCATGTCAAAAATTCGATGTCGAGATTTTGATGGATCTTCACGTTTTGAGGTCCCCTGAATCAAAAAAGTGGTTTTCGCGACATGGTCTGTCTGTGGGTGTGTGGGTGGGTGTGTGGGTGGGTGTGTGGGGGTGTGTGGGTGTGTGTGTGTTCAATTTTAAGCATGAAGGAATTGAGCTAGGAGATTGAAATTTTATATTTAAGTTAAACACCCCCGGGACCGGAAAAATAAGCTTTTAATCAAAATCGGCCAAAGAGTACTAGTACTTTACTGATGTACTTTTTCAGTTTTTTTCGATTTTCTCAAAATTTGCTCCAACGATTTTTTTTAAATTCAAAAATCAATTATTTTTTAGATGCTCTTTAAAATGTATATTCTCATTTTGCGATTGAAATCTTCTGAAGACCACTTTACTCTTGTACTCCATAGAAAAGATAGGAGAAATGGTTGCCATGGTAACAAAATATAAATATTTTCCCATACTTATAAATTTTACATCTGAATTCATCATATGTTCCGTACTGTCGGGAACTAAATATATGTCGACACAAAAAATCTGGTGTGACAAGCACAGTACACAACTTTCGATTACCGAAGGTAAGAGAAAGTTGTGTGCTGTGCGCCAGTCACACCAGATTTTTAATTATTAGCTACTGTTCAAATAAAAAAAAAGCCTGAGGCTGCTTACATAAAACCAAAACTCAGAGATTTGCATTGATAATCGAATTCATTCGGATTAAAGTCTGAGTGGGAGCAATCCGAGCCATGTTAAAGAAAAAACTTTCAACATGTGACAGGGGCGAAAATATATTATTAAAAAATTCAGTTCTATAGAATTAAAAATTTAATGAAAATTAATAATCAAAGGATGGATACTTCGAAAGAGGGGGGAATGTGATCGAGGTCCTTTCTCAAATTATGGAAATATGTGCCCCCTTTAGCCGACTTCTTCCGATTTTACAAATTCATAAAGTTATTAAATTTTTTATTACGTTACGATCATTTTTTTTTTCTTTTTCAGCAAAACCTAAGAAACAATAACGAATTAGAACTCTGCTTAAAGCGGAATCTTTTATTGAATATCTTCATAAGAGAGACTTTAAGCTCTTGACCAAAGCAAAATAGCAATCATATTTGGGTTAAGTAGTACTATAGACCAAAGAGCCTCTCTATCCTCAATTCCTGCTTAATTAAGGCTTCCTAGATCTCATCTATTGTATGGCATATTGTCCTTGCTGTCAACATGATCCCTATTCAATCAGATGTTCTCGATTCACAAGATGGATTAATTTTTAATCTCCCCAGGGATTTGAAACCCTACTAGAGTATATTTATACACAATACCCTATGACCTTGTAAAACTCTTCTGAACATTTTGAACATACATTTTCATTCAATTATTCCCTTGTTCATTAACTAATTGATTTCTGTTTTTATATCATCTAGAAACAAAAAGTTTTTTTTTTTAACTTTTTTTCTCAAACTCATTCCCCACAAGGTCATGTCTACATTGATATAATTATAAAGTTAGATAAAAACAATAAAAGCAAAACTAAATGGAATGCTTTGATTAAATTAAAATAGAATAAAAACATATTGTGGCCTTTGGAAAAGGCGCGGTTTCGAAATTAAGGTACAATCTCCTTAGATTCATTCCCTTTAAAGAATAAAAAATAAAATACATACAAAGTTATTCTATTCTTCCAAGAAAGTATGTTTGATAGAAAGATGAGTAAGAGAGGAGAGAGGAGGTATAAAATAAAATATTGGAAGGTTCATTTTCACGTGATTACACTCAAGATACTTGTTATATGAGAAGTCTAGACCAGTGTTTCCCAACTCTTTTTTTAATAAACTAGAAATTGAAATAATTTTCATGCCTCAACTAATCACTTACATTTAATTTGGCAAATCAAAGATTTGTCTATAATTTTTGGTGCGCCTGCGCGTCCTCCCTTCTCTCTACGCCTTTGTAAAAGCAGTGTGGGTGATGTTGGTTGCCTACTACCAGGCTCACCTGCTGCTCAAGAACTTAAGAGCATCATATCTCTTTTCCTTTATGGTCATGGGCGTAACTAGAGAATCTGGCTGGGGGGGCCATGGGACCAGCCATCCTCGCTGGGGGGGGGGGGCATGAGACCAGATAACCTCGGTGGGCGAGTCATTCCACGTCAAATCGATACACTTTTTAACCTCACCATCTCAGATTATAGAGAAAAATTAATTAAAACAACCCTTGCGTTAGTTTTTTGTCATAATTGGGAAAAATTACACAGGCTAACAGTGATTTTGGGACCGGGGGTATTTTGAGCTGATCTCCGAGTATATGCGACGTCCTTTTTCCAAAAATGTCGTCCGTTTTGCTCGAATAGCTCTAGTTTTAGAGATATAGAGAATATAACGTTTTAATTGAAATTCTGCTCTAAAGTGGCTCTTATTTTGAGTTTTCTAGATTTTTTTTATGGTGTTTTCTCTTAAAAATATACAGGTAGCTAAGATACATAGAAAATCTAGAGATTCTGCCCAATCAGAAGTGATTTAGTGGTGCAAAACACGGCTAAAAATTGAAAAAAATTCAATTTTTCCAGCCATCATTCATTCGTGCAAATCGGTTAATTATTAACGAAATTATAAACAAAATAGTTAATCTACAAATCAAAGATAAGAAAATTTTATGATTAAGATGTTGTTTTGCTTAGAAGAATTCTTGGGTGTAGTGATAGCGCTGAAATAACAAGTTTATAATTTCTTTAATAATTAACCGATTTGCACAAATGAATGATGTCTGGAAAGCTAAAGAGTTACAGAATATCGTACATATATGTTTTTTGCATTCAGAGATGTTAAAAAAATTTTAGGGTTGTCTAAAGTTAAGAAAAACTGGAAAAATTGAATTTTTTTCAACTTTTAGCCTTGTTTTGCACCACTAAATCACTTCTGATTGGGCAGAATCTCTAGATTTTCTATGTATCTTAGCTACCTGTATATCTTTAAGAGAAAACATTAAAAAATCTAGAAAACTCAAAATAAGAGCCGCTTTAGGGCAGAATTTCAATTAAAACGTTATATTCTCTATATCTCTAAAACTAGAGATATTCGAGCAAAACTGACGACATTTTTGGAAAAAGGACGTCGCATATACTCGGAGATCAGCTCAAAATACCCCCGGTACCAAAATCACTGTTAGCCTGTGCAGAGGCGTACAGAGGCCTGGGAGTTGGGGGCCTGGGGCGGCACTAGAAGAAAGGGGGCCTTATATTGAATTTTTTTTTTTGGGGGGGGGGGTGCTCATCTTTAAATATCCTTCTCCTCCATACACAAAAATATTTTTAAAATACCGTATATCCCTGAACACCAAGGCCCCGGGGCCTCTCAAAGAGAAATTTTCATTAAATTTTGTTTTTTTTTTTCTAAATTTTCCCGTTTTTACTTGAGCCCTGAGGCCCCGGGGCCTATTTAAAGAGAAATTTTCATTAAATTTTCTTTTTTTTTAATCAAAATTTTCCCATTTTTACTTGGTTCTGAGGGTCCCGGGGCCTCTCAAAGGGAAATTTTCATTAAATTTTCTTTTTTTTAATCAAAATTTTCCCATTTTTACTTGGTTCTGAGGGTCCCGGGGCCTCTCGAAGGGAAATTTTTATTAAATTTTGTTTTTTTTTATCTAAATTTTTCCGTTTTTACTTGAGCCCTGAGGGCTCCGGGGCTTCTCAAAGAGAAATTTTGTTTTGTTTTTCTAAATTTTTCCGTTTTTACTTGAGCCCTGAGGGCCCCGGGGCCTATTTAAAGAGAAATTTTCATTTTTTTTTAATCAAAATTTTCCCATTTTTACTTGGTTCTTAGGGTCCCGGGGCCTCTCGAAGGGAAATTTTTAATTTATATATATATATATATGATATATATATATGAGGGCCTATGCCGGCTCGGGGCCTGGGGCGGACCTCCCCCCGCCCCCCCCCCCCTCGGTACGCCACTGAGCCTGTGTAATTTTTCCCAATTATGACAAAAAACTAACGCAATGGTTGTTTTAATTAATTTTTCTATGATCCCATCATGATCCCTCGATGAGGCTTATATTATCTTTTAACCTTTAAGCAAGGACCATTTTAGAATTTTTTCAAAATTTTCGAAGTGGTACTTTTTGAGAAAAATTAATTTAAATTTTTGATTTTGAAATTAAATTTTTTTTTTATTACCACCCCAGGTGTGTTGAATATCATTGGAAAGGGTGTCTGAAAAGCTGTAAAATGACACCTCATTCATCTCTCTATCTCATCTCTAAGAGATTTTAGAGCAATTTAAATAGATGTGGTTAGGTCGATTTTTTGCCATTTTTGACAAATTTAACACGCCATATTTCTTAAACGAGTTGAGATATCAAGTTGAAATTGGGGCTTTTTCTTAGTCTCTATTGACTCTACCTATGACCCAAATTTCATAGAAATCTGAGATGGTGATGTTAAAAAGTGTATCGATTTGACGTAGAAAGAATGACTCGGGCCTGGAAAGCCCCATATTTTCTCAATTTTTCTTGGGGCAAAGAGCTTTCTGGGGGGGGGCCACGAGCCTTCTGGGGGGGCCAGGCCCCAGGGACCATCAACAGGCCTGAAACATATAAATTACTCCATGCATTACTTCATGCAACACTGGGCCAATTTTACATATGGTTACATATCCATTCTCTTCAAAATTCAATGAACAAACATCACAATTATGATTTTTTTTTATAAATTTTTCGGACCGAAATTGTGAGAATGTGCACATAACAGTTGTCTGGCAATAAAATTCCTGTATAATAAAGTACAATACTTTTGTTTTAATTATCGTGAACTATATCATACGAATTTAAAAGAAATAAACCTCCAATTATAAAAACATTCAGATGAGTTCGTCCAAGAATTAAATCTATTTGCCATATTTAAATATTTATAAGTTAAAATTTTGCTTTGGGGCCCACATCTTGTGGGTACGTGGATGACGACCACGAGCTGCCCGAGTTGGGACAGACAGTCCTTCAGTTCTTTGTATGTCTGTATGTCTTCCTCTTTTCAACAGGCATCAGACCGTGCAACGGACCGGTCTGTCCTATTTCGCAAAAACATATGAAAGGTTTGGAGGAAAAAAGTGAAGTCCGTCGACCCCGCATCACGGGAATAAGTAGAAGACAGAAGAAGAAGATTTATAAGTTAAAATTCTAACAAATAAAATACATTATATAATAATTAATTAAATTATTATTTTTTTTTATTTTTATTATAGAAATTTTTAATTAAAAATTAGAACAGTTGAACCTTTTTTTTTTTTAAATTTATCTCTTGAGTCTTTGAACTCGGAAATTAATCAAATCATCTTTTAACAAAAAAAAAAAAAAAAAAAAAAAAACGAATAGCTATGTAAAATCTTTCAATCTTTCAGTTTACTTCCACTAATTGAAGTGAAGCCATTATACTTGAGGGAGATGATGGTGGGAGTTTTGCCCCAACCCCTTAATGTTTCTGCATTCCAGAGCTTTGAAGTAATTCCAATCGGGAACGTGCCTAGATAATGTACCGACTAAAGCTGCAAAATTCCGCCTCCCGTCCCTATTTCTCTCCTCACTTTTTCTCACCCCTCCTAAAGCATTCATTTGAATTCTTTTTATCTCACTACATTCCTTGTTAAGTTTTTACAGAGTCAACCTATTAATCAGAATCTCGTCCTTAATTGGTTATCCAACTTCGAATTTTTCTTATTCTTTTCCGATTCGAATTTATAATTAAATTCTACTAACTTCACTTTTCAACTAGATTGATTTCATATATTATTTATAATATTTGGAAACTTTTTTTTCGTTCTCAAGGGGAAGAAGAAAATGGAGTGTAGAATTTTTGTAGCTTTATAACTTTTTTACTCTTTTAATAATTTAGTAAGAAAAAAAAAAAGGAAATTGTATTCCGTCAATACTTTCCGATTTGTTTTTAAACATTTAATAAACTCCAATTCAAAGTAGGCCTATCTCATTCTTACAAAGTAGATGAAAAATTTATTAGCTTTATTGCTCAGTGGCGCAAACATGGTTTGCCTTTGGAGGGATGGTTATTTTTAAAGAGGATTTCCTACTCAAGAGGTGCTGGGGGATATTTTTTAAGGGTCTCTGTTAAGCAGTATGATTCGGGATTTAATGGTTTACAACAAATACAAATGTGTTCTTAAATGAAAAGACCTTAAAATCCTGCCCAAGAGGCTATTTTTCTCTCCCCTAAGGTTAACACCCCCTGGTTCCGTCTAGTAGTCATATATTAATTTCAAGAGAATAAGAGAGATTATCTCATTTCAAAATATATGTTAGGTTGACGTTTCGGTCTCAATGAATTAAAAAAAATTTATATGATATTCCCGACTATAAATTTTTCCTGATTTCCTTGAAGTATCATAAGGACCTCATCGGGTGAAAATAAGGTTAACCTATATCTTACCAGGTTACGGGGTTAACGTGAAACGTCCTTATCGAGTCCTTGCTAAAAATACTTTATTTATGAAGACTCAAAGTTTACAGTCAGCCTCTTTTTTAATATTATTTAATTCTGAGAATGTTCCGAAATGTCAACCCAATTTGTATTTTCATTCAAAGTAATTTGGATGCCACTCAAAACGTAATATACTGTAATTGTTAAATATAGCTAACAATATATAGAGGCTATATATATTTTTTAATAACAGCCTACGTATCCTATTGTATATTCATATTTTCCATGTTTCAATTATTAAAGGGTTTACATGACAAAAATATCTTCCCTTAATTGATTTGGACTTTTATTTTTTTAATTGATTTAATTTCTCTATCATATTAAACGCTTTTCTTTAAGAGTAACTCCATAAAAATTTAATTATACACTTGTTTATGTAATTTATTATTTTCACTATTTAAATATTCATAGATGTTTTGTATAACCACCTCCCGAATGTGGGCGCGGTATTCATTGTAGATTTAATATTATTTAAAAAAATAGAAAATGATAAAAGAAACGTCTAATTCCCGAATTAATTGAATAAATCCATTCTGTCGGCATTAAAAGTGTGTATAAAGCATGTCAGCTGTTCGCGTGTCCATTTGGCCTGATGCCATGCTTTTTAGACATCTGCGTGCCGCGGTTTTATCACCCCTGAATAAAAATGATAAACTAGATATTTAAGAAGTTAAGCAGTTGTGTGATACATCAACATTATTATGTCGCGCCTAGTTAATAATATTACTCAAGATATTTTTTTTTTTTTTCAACTAATGGCGTTCAATTTATTATTACAGAAGAGAATTTTTTAATATGTCTGTGTGAGGATAATCTTTTATGTTGAAAAAAAAATTTATATAAATTTAATCGGAGGACATTTAAAAAATGACTTAAATATATGTGGATCTTCAAAAATTAGAGTTATTTACTTAAAGAGGTTTTCCTTAAAGCAAAATGACACTAGGATGTTCACTTTTATACCTTAACAATGCACTATTTTTTACAACGCTTTTTTTAAAATTGGTAATGACAGAATCGAGCGATTAACTATTTTTTTATTGTTTAATGTTTAATATATTATTTATGACGATTTGATGAGACATACCTGCGGCGACAACCTGGAAGAGGCAGGGCGTACGCTGTCGACCGACGGCGTTCCTAGCCCAACAAGCGAGTGTTCCGTATTGCATATCGTTGGCAGGTGTATAGTCCAGTCGAGACACTTGGCCCTGGCTGGTGAACAACGATGGTGACACGTCTGTCTGATCTCCGCTGTTGTTAAACGTCCAATGAAACGACAACACGGCTGGATTGGCGTCCACCTCGCACCGTAGGGAGATCGTCTCCTGTTTTAGAGCACCGTACAGTTCTTCACGGTCTTCCCGACACGTCGGCACATCTGTGAACAATGATTAGAGTATAATCTATATAAAACTGAAATAAATTCTATATAGCGAGTAAAATACGTCATCAGTATTTTATCAATTCTCTCAGGTGAAGCAAAAATGGGTTACCCAATATAAGGAATTTATTCATTCTCCTGTTTACCAGCCTGAATCCTGATATCCAAATGTTACACAGCATCAGTGCTCCAGAGTTTTACAAGATTATTTTTTTTTTAATTTTCAAAATGTCAATCAAATTTAATGTTTAAAATTTATTTGCCATCTAAAAATTACAACCAAGTAGTACTGAACATTCATTTTCTTTTCGGTATCGAGCCTTTCCTCCCAATCCGAAGTCCGTTTTACTTTAGATTAGATTAAAGTCTTTTTCGGCATTTGAGTCAATTTAGTCCCCGTCGTACCTATTTATTTAATTGATTGGTATTTGATTCAATTGAAATGAATTTTTTTTGCCTGGGACAGAATACGAGACTTCGACCTTTGTAGTTGCGGATTCTGATAAAATATTTATTAATATATGTACATAAATGGGTCTTCCATTTACCAAATTACAGAGACTTCTGTACTGTTTTATGTAATAATTATATTATGGGGGAGGGGAGGGGGTGGTATAAAATAGCTTCGCAGTATGATTTTGCCTACTTCCCAAGAGACACTTCCTTCCGTTACAGGAAGGAGTTAAAAAATTTTCTCGTTAAAATCTTTTATTTTCAAATTCTTATTTAATTCAATTGATTGCAGTGGCGTCATTTCAACTTTTTCTTGAGGGGGAGGGGGGGGCAAGCATTTTTTTTTTCTTAAAATTTATTTACAAATTGGTACTCAAATTTGGCCAAAAGATATTTTTTTTCTTTTTTTATTCACACTCACACTCACACACATTCATACAGTCTTTTCGACAACTCGGGCCATTTAAGACTTTATACGATAACCGTTGTAATTAAATATATATTTGGGGTTCAGGCATTTCTATTTAAGCCATCTGGTATCCAAATGGCTTAAATAAAATCATCGGACTGCCTGGGTCCGAACCCGCGACGTTGGTATAGAAGGTAGGCACGCTACCTCCCAGACAGCCTGGAATCTTGCATTAATATTGCAGGAATCTTACATTGCAATATTTAACCTTGCAGGGAATATTGCAGGAACAATACAGCAACATTGTTGCAATATTCCTATGTCCGCCTCTTTGTAACTTGCAGGAATATTGTGGCAATACTGAATGGAATATTGTTGCAATATTACAAAAATATTGCAAGTATTGCAGCAATATTACGGGAATATTCCGGCAATATTGCATGGAATATTGTGGAAATATTGCATGGAATATTGTGGAAATATTGCATGGAATATTGTGGCAATATTGCATGGAATATTGTGGAAATATTGCATGGAATATTGTGGCAATATTGCAGGGTAAAAAAAACTTGTTCATAGAGGGATTTGAACACGAGTTTTTTGCATTTCCAATATTTCCAATGTCTTGATTCCAATATTCGACTCCTTTACTGCCTCGGACGTTTTGCTATATGAAATTTCAACACTTTTTAAGCTACTTAATTCGTATGTAGTACTATTAAATTTTTTTTAAACAAAAAGTCACTTATAAATTGTAAAAAAAAATAATTTTTAATATTTAAAATTAATTTTTTTTTTTTCGGTATCTAAGGCGATTTAGACCCCATCCCTATTTATTTCAAATTATTTGCAGTCAATTCAAATGAAATAAATTTTTCTCGCTGGGGACCAAGCGCGGTCCTAGCCTTACATTTGGAGGGGGGTCACTGTTTTTTTTTTTTTTATAGTATAAATAAATGGGCCTGGACCCCAATAAATATATATTAATCAAATATAAGTAACGTTTAAGTCTTAAATGGCCTAAGTTGCCGAAAAGATTGTGTGAATGGGGAAAAAGTGTGTGTTAAAAAAAAAAAGATTTTTTTTTGGGGGGGGGTCACACCTTGACCCCCTCTGGGACCACCCTTGCTGGGGACGGAAAGCGAATCCTGGACCCCAGGCTCAAGAAGCTAGTGTCTTCTCTCTGAGCCACGGGTCATCACGGGCATTAATTAATTTTTTTTTTTTTTTATTTAAAAAAAAAACATTCACACTTTTTCTCATTCGCACTCACACTCACACACACATTCACACAGTCTTTTCGGCAACTCAGGCCATTTTAGACTTTAGACGATAAGCGTTGTAATTAATGTATATATATATTGAGGGTTCAGGCATTTCTATTTAAGCCATCTGGTATCCAAATGGCTTAAATAAAATCATCGGACTGCCTGGGTCCGAACCCGCGACGTTTCGCATATGAGGTAGGCACGCTACCTACTATGCCGCACCCGGGGCCATTAATTAATTTAATTAATATGAATATTATAAAGTTGATATGATAATTTTAACCCTATATTCACTATTCAATGTTGCCACTTCAATATTGCTGCAATATTCATACTTCAATGTTGTCATTGCAACATTGTGCTGCAATATTGCTTCAATATTCACTCTTCAATGTTGCCACTGTAATATTTCAGGAATATTGCTGCAATATTTACACTTCAATATTGCCACTGCAATATTGTTGAAATATTCATACTTCAATGTTGTCATTGCAACATTGTGCTGCAATATTGCTTCAATATTCACCCTTCAATGTTGCCACTGTAATATTTCAGGAATATTGCAGCAATATTTACACTTCAATATTGCCACTGCAATATTGCTGAAATATTCAGTATTCAATATTGCAACAGCAATATTGATGCAATATTGCAACAATATTCACACTTCAATATTGCAACAGCAATATTGATGCAATATTGCTGCAATATTCACTATTCAATGTTGCCACTGCAATATTGTCGCAATATTCACACTTCAATGTTGCCACAGCAATATTGCTGCAATATTTCTGCAATGTCTTCACTTCAATATTGCGCAGCGAAATTACAGCAATGTTGCTCCAATATTGTCAATATTGTGCAAGGTTGGCAAAATTGCTGCAATATTACTGCAATATTCCAGGCTGTCTGGGCTACTACGCCAAACTCGGGGGGGCCAAAAGATATTTAATTAAATTAATTGTTTAATTTTGTACAGTTTATATACTCGTAGATATATTTTGAAAGATTTTATTTAGAATAATATAAAATTTTATAAAAATCAGAGCCCTTGAGGGGGGGGGGGGAGGCAAATGCACTCCTCCCCCAAATGACGCCACTGATTGATTGGTATTTAACTCAAATACATTTTTGATTATTTTAAGTTTAAAATTTCTTAAGTAGGTCAAAAAATTCTATTATTTTAATTATAAGTTATACAACAGTATTAAATAAGAATTTATGATTTTTCTCTAAAAAAAATATACTTTTCTTGCCTATACTTTTTATACATTCTAACGCTATTTTATAGCAAATTTCCATTAAAAGACCGAATTTGGTTATCAATAACAATATAATTAAGGTAATTGAATATTTTTAGTTAATTTGTGGATTGAGGGGAGAGTGTTCAGATTTTGTATAGACTCAAGCCGAAATGCTTACCTGTTATATGTATATTAATCTATACTGTATATATAAAACAAAGAGGTGCCTTTTAAGATTTTAATGGTCATAAATAAATTTGATGTTAGACTCTCTTTTTATCTGCAAATGAAATTTTGATTTTCTCGAAAAACAAACACTCCACTCAACATCATACATCGTCTGTTTATTATTATTATAAGACTTTGTGAGTAGATATTAATAAATTTAATGTAGCGTATTAGCTTAAAGCGAACGATGGAGAGTGCCTAAAAGCATTCCCTTGCTTATCACAATCTTATCTCGAAGTCTTGCACCTTTTTAAACTTAAAATGTTTCCTCTTCATACATTTTGGTAAATTAACTAATGATAATGCAATGTTGAGGAATGTCAATTTGACATTAAATCTATCGCGTTAGAAAAATCAAATATAACAGACATTTTCTTTAATTCCAAGAATCCAAATGGGATTCATCCCAGAGAGATCTTTTTTTTACGATTTGATCATAAAATTGATGTCGATGTTTTTTTGACAATCTATAAAAATAAAACTAGCTTCAATCTCAAAATGAATCTCGAATTATTTTTTTTATTTCTTAAAACCATCTTTGTATCTCCATTCGCGGTTCGTAATCAGTTTTTCAATAAGAATAGTTATATTTTTATTTAATAACAGATAATTTTATAAAAAATCTGGTGTGACAAGCACAGAACACAACTTTCGATTACCGAAGATAAGATAAAGTTGTGTGCTGTGCGACAGTCACACCAGATTTTTTTGTGTCGAGATATATTTAGTTTCCGCCGATATATTAGAATTCAAGATGTAAAATAACAACCGTTTATTTTGAAAGTGGTGTAAGTTCATTTTCTATTGTTTCGAGAAAATGAAAGGTTAACATACCTGTTTATTAAAAAGTCTATTTACCGACCAATTTTCAATTGTACAAAACATGGGAATTTTTTTAAGAAATTAACCACTAGCTATTTATACATAAAAAATATACATTAATTTAAGCATAAATTATATGATATCACAATTTAAAAAAAAAATGGACTTACACCACTTTCAAAATAAACGGTACATATATGTTAATATATATAGAGAGAAAGTATTTGTTTTATGTCAAAAATTCGAAGTCGAGATTTTGATGGATATATACGTTTTGAGGTCCCCTGAGTCCAAAAATGGTTTTTGCGACATGGTCTGTCTGTGGGTGGGTGGGTGGGTGTGTCTGTGTTCAATTTTAAACATGAAGGAATTGAGCTAAATATATATTCTCAATTTGCCATTGAAACCTTTTGAAGTCAACTTTACTCTAGTACTTCATAGAGAAGATAGGAGAAATGTTTGCCATGGTCTTGAATTCTAATATATCGGCAGAAACTAAATATATGTCGACACAAAAAATCTGTCGTGACAAGCACAGAACACAATTTTTGATTACCTAAGGTAAGAGAAAGTTGTGTGCTGTACGCTAGTCACACCAGATTTTGTTTCCATGGCAACCATTTATCCTATCCTAACTTAAATATAAAAACATTAAAAATCATCGATTTTTTTCTGTTTTTTCGCAGTTTTTTCACTGCTTTTCTACATATTCCAGCTAACAGACCTCCCTCACCCTTTCTTAAACATCCCTAAAAAAAAAAACATATATAGGATAAAGCAGGCGAAACGTGAGCGATCCCGAAGCTCTCGCAATGAGATGGAAGCTTCACAGCTCCACGTTGCACAGTCGGCCGAATTCGCAAATATGCGATTATAATTATCTTTCTTTTGGGCGGATCTTTACAAATTTAAAATTATATATACACATATTTTATGTCCTTCAATATTTGGGAATTTGACTAACTGTGCAGCGTGGAGCTGTGTATCTTACATCTTCTTGCAAGGGCTTCGGAACCGTTCACGCTTCACCCGCTTTATCCTATATATATTTTTTTTTGTTGAGGGATGTTTAAGGAAGGATGAGGGAGGTCTTTTAACTGGAATAGGTAGAAAAGCAGTGAAAAAATTGCGGAAAAAAAACAACAGAAAAAATCAATAAATTTTAATGATTTTTTTGCACTTTGAGGGACAAAATCCTTTCCCACATCCCCCTTGGATCCGAATGTTCGTGTTTTTGAAGTTTGCACCTCTCTAGATCTTCTGAAGAAATGTTAAGGCCAAAATATTCTTTTTCATCCCTCCAAATTTAATTAATGGCCCTAAGATTATCGAAAAGGGGTGGAAATAAGTAGAGGGCTGTCCCTCGAAAACGGTACGTGGTAGGGGAAAACGGAGTTCATATTTGGATTCAGGAGGTCATTTTATTTAAGAATCTGAAAGAATTATCTCGGGGCTCGAAAAAAAATGCATATTGCCGAGTAGTGTAATTCACTGATAAGAGAGCCCTTTAATTCTTGTTGGTTCCTTTGGATACTTAAGAGCAACTGCTCTCAAAACTCTTCAAGTAAACAATTTTTTTTTTTTTATAAATATAATTAAAAAAATTTATATTTTAATTTAATTTTTTTGCATCCCTTGAAAATGAAACCGAGAGTGAAAGAGTTTTTCTCAAAGGGCGTGAAAATAATGAATGAAATGTATCTTTTTTTTCTCTTTAATAATAATTTTACTAAAAAAAATATGTTTAAAATATAAAAGGGGGAAAAGGGGAAAATAATAAATGGAAGCTGGTAATTGTTGGTTGAAAAGAGAGACATGTAAATTAATAACTGTTGAAGGATTGTTAACAATGAGAAATTTTGTTTTGCTTATCTAATTTATGGAAATTCTCATGGTTGAACATGTAGTGTTTTTATGTAATGTTTTGATTGTGTACCCTAAATAAATATTTAAATTTTCTCTAATAAATAAATTTTTGTGTTCGGTGAAAATAGTAAATGGGGAAATCCGTCGACGGAAGAATGGATTAATGAATCAATGTATTGAGTTTAATACCCCTACTATAGTTTCTGGTTTATCCTATCAAGTATTTTATCGGATTAATGGTGGAAAAAAGAAATTTTATAGATTATGAATTAATCTTATGGGGATAATTGTTATAAGGTATTGTGTATTTCTAATAAATAAAATGAATATAAAATATATTAATGTTTTCTATATTTTTCTGGTTCGAGAGTTGTCGGGGTTGTTTGTAGTTTAGGATTTACCTCGATGGGGAAAATGAATGTTTTGTTTAAATCTCTCTTCTTATGGAATTGAAAAAAAATTATGAAGTAGTTAGTTAGGGGATGTTTATTTTTTTTATAGAAGGTAAAATTAAAAAATCCTATTGTTATTACAATAAAGTAGAAAAGGATTTTTTTCTTAATTCAAGACGGTATATAAAATGAAATTCGTTTGTCGTTTAAATATTTTCTCATTCTTCACTTAAAGAGGCAAATGAGAAGTTGAAGGTAAATATGAAGGAAAATAATGGAGTTTAATAGCTATTACACGTAACTGCGACTAATGGTTTTGTTATTTAAATTCTAATCTTATTTCCTTAACTTTATTATTTGTTTCCTTAGATTATGAATCTATTTACGAGGTGCTCAGGCAAAGATCCATCTCAAGAGATGGGAATATTAGTTTCGGCAATTCAAACAAGCTAGCATTCGAAATTGATAATACGTTTTGTATACCGGTACTTAAATAAAATGAAATATATTAAACTAAATAAAAGCTATATAGACCTACAGTATCAGTATCAGATCCCTAGCGAAAAAAATTATTCGAGGGGGGGGGGATTCAGATGATCTGCGAGGTTATTCCCCACCCCCTCCCAAATGAATCTTATACTATTAAACGAGCAATGTACAGTGGTAAAATATTTCAAGGGATATTTATAAACATGTATATGAAGTCTGTTAAACAAACTGTTTATCAATTTTACATTCAGGTATATGAAAAAGTTAACAAATTAACTTCATAAACCAATTTATTAAAAGTTTAATTAACGGGATTATGAAAAACTAGTTGAAAAAATCCGCGCCTCGAGGGTTATGAACTCGGGCTTTTGCTTTTTTCCCTTCTTATGTATGACGCATCTACCAACTCGATTACTTAACAATTGTTTTTAAGCTAGGGGTACTTAAATTTGATTCATATTTGTTTTTACTTAAAAAACCAGTTTATGAATTCTATTTCATAAACTGGATAGGCCTACCAGCGCCAAAGGCCTACCAGGTATTTTAAAATTCAAGCACAAAAGTATATGAAAACGATTGAAAATTCATGTTTTTTTTTACAGTGTACGTTTGTTTGTTTAATTGTGAAGCATATCAGTTCTCAAAAACGGTTCTAACGATTTTTTTTAAATTTGACGTACTTTACTGAAGTACTATTTTTGTTTTTCCTAATTTTCTCGAAATTTTCTTTAATGATTTCCTTCAAATTTTAAATACACCCATACCTCGCCATACGGCCGCTCTTTATACGGCATTTCGCTATAACGGCCCTCTTCTATTAAGGCACGTTTTCGATTTACGGCCTAAAATGTTCCTCTATAGCAAAGCCGAGCCATAATCAACTTGTAGAAAATAAACTACATTTGATCTCGTCTTTGGGAAACCTCGAGTATTAGAACTTTTTTGATGTACTTTTTTCCAATTTTATCAAAAAAACAAAAAATCGACCGAGCTCGGTCAACCCGGAACCAAATTTGAAAAGTAATAAAATAATTTTTATAATTTCTAACAGTAATTGAAATTTTAACATCATGTTTCTTAGAATTTTGAATAAAATCAATCAATCGGCACCCCTTGTATAATTATTTTTTCTATTGACTATACTATCTCGCCCTATCTTAATTATTATAGACAAATTTAATTTCTGTATTTATTTTTCTTTTATTCTGTAAAGAGAAAATATTTTGTTTGAAATTTAAAAAATATAACGTTTGGTTTGCTTAAATATGCAAAAATATATATAATATATAATAAAATAGAAACTAAACGCTGACACAGCTAACAAGAATTGCTGATGTTTTTATACCTTTAAAATAATATTAAATTCTGTTTATATTTTACTTGAAATAACAGCTTATGTATAAATTAAATAATTTCAATTTTTTTCATTAAAAACAATTAAAAAATACCAAGTAGAAAATAAAAATATAGAAAAAATATGTTTAATCAATATAAATTATAAAAAAAAGAGTTTGCTAAGACCTGTCTAAACAAACTAACATAATAGGAACAAAAACTCAGCATTTGAAGACACAAGTACTGTAGGTATGAGAAATATTTTTCTCCCCGAGTTTCTATGAGTCGTCAATTTCCAAAAGTGTCTAGTTGCCTAGGGAACAACATTTCAGGAAACGAGAAAAACCAAGAAAACTCAAGAGTTAATTTATGACTTATTTTTATCCTAAATCTGCACATAAATTAAAAACACAATTCACAAGGTCTTAGGTCGGTATTATTTTCTATATAGCAGTAATAAACTGTTTTAATATTCAACTAGGCAGTTTTGGAAGGGTTTTTTGTAATTAGCTAGTTTTGGGATGGGCACAGATCACACACCTTGGACCTTTTGCAATTAGCGAGGAGAATTTGGCACTGTAAATGCAACTGGAGAGTTTCAATCAACATAGCAAAAAAAAAAAATTCCAGGTTAGCCAACAATAATCATTATTAAAAAGTGTAGATATAGGTCTGGACTATAAAAATATCCCCCACTTTCCCATAATATATAATTTTGTGGAAGCTTGTGGGCAGTGGCGGATCCAGAGGTGTTTCTCGGGGGGGGGGGGTAATCTGGAGTGACTGGTCGCACAGCACACATTTTTTTCTTAACTTCGGTAATTTAAAGGCGCATTCTGTACTTGTTTGCCAGAATATAAATACAAATCAAATTTGTAAGTATTAATTTTTAAAATTTTACATTCAAAATACATTTTTTTCGGAAAAAAAAGTATTTTTTTCAAATATCAGGGGGTAATTACCTCCTTTACCCCCCCCCCCCTTGTATCCGATCTTGCTTGTGGATAGAAATATTTTTCATTGCAATTAACAAGTTGTGAAAATGACTTCATGAAAGTCGCCATCTTATAAGTTGGTAAGCAGTAAGTAGTTTTGAAACAGTTTGCAACAAGACAGTTTTAGAATTGGAATGAGGTGCAATCAGGCCCGGTTTGAATTTGTACTCGATTTTCGGTATTTGTTTTAAATAGGATTTATACTGGTAAACTTTTTTAAAAGTTTTTTTCAAGCTTTAAAAGAAAATCTATTTTCAAATGAATATTTCAGTTTCAGTGCCAACAACAGGCAATGAAATTCTCAACTTTTCAAATTTTGTCAATTAGGCACTTTTGGAAATGGACGACTCATATTGATAGTCTATATACAGTATTAGGCGGTTCCTCGCTCTCATGTCCCCTTCAAAAGGCAATCATCAGCACCTAAGGCTGTTCCAAAGGAAGACTGAATTTCGGCTGGGTGGCCATGAATAAAAAGAGTGTAGAATGTCCCCTGGTATCGGCCTTAATAATATTAAATGTTCAACAATGAAACCCTAATGGTACCTGGGAATTTAAAAAAATCACCAACTAAGCTTGTCTCACTTGCACCGATTCATGATTTTTCAATCTTTTAATCATAAACATTTATAAGTTTATGTGATTGACAATTACGAGTAAATATAAGAAATTTTACAAGGCTGTAATATCATGTTATGATATTATTTTTATATTAAATATAAATTATTCAATAACTATTAATAGCCGCATTAATTTTGTTTCGAGATATAACCTTTCCAGTTCTTCGCTTTGTTTTGTTTTGTTTTTTTTTCCTTTTCACGGTGACTCGTACTGACTTTATCTTCTCGACGTTTAACTTCTTTAAAGTCTCGAACGCCATGTTGCAAGCTTAATCCGCGGGATTTCTTTTTTTTTCCTATTCCATCTCTACCCACCCATCCGCACTGTTATACGGATAAAAAATGGTTTTACACAATGAAAATGTTTATATTCGTTTTATATATTTCGTTCAATGTTTTTGAACTTGTATTTTATTTTTTCTACACTATTATATTAATATATTCAGTTTTATATCAATATTAATATAGATAATATTAGAGGAGGATCATGAAAAAGTTTACCATCTAATTTTTTTAATAATCTTACACGTTGCAAGTGAAAAGAGCCACAAAAATACAAAAAAAAAAAAAAAAATAATTTATCTTTTTTTTTATTAACTAAATAAAAAAGCTAAGCTTTAATATTATCTCTTGAAGCATCTGGAACTTGGCCGTAGGGAAGTAGTAGAAAACTTGTCTCTTGTTTTAGGGGGTCAGTGGTTCTCTTCATGTTCCAAGCGATTAAAATATTCTTTTTGGATACCGGTACCAATTAATTTAGAAAAATTATCCAAAAAGGCGCAAAATAAACAAATAAAAAACAAACTACTCATTTGAGAATGATGGAACTTTAAAATTTGATAGTATTACTAGTAGATGAGTTGCTGGCAGGCATGGACGTAACTAGAGAATTTGGCTGGGGGGGCCATGGGACCAGCCATCCTCGCTAGGGAGACCATGGGACCAGTTATCCTCCGGTGGGCCTGGAAAGCCCCATATTTTCTCAATTTTTCTTGGGACAGGGAGCTTTCTGGGGGGCATACCAAAATAAAAAAGTAAGTTAATAAGCCTTCATGACACAAATAAAGTGATAGGCTACTTTATTTAATAACCAAACAAATTCTATTATTTCTTCTTTTCTTTAAATGGCAGTCTTTTCTGCGATAATAATTAATAGAACATAATCTGCATTGGCGACTTAAAAATTAGACAAAAATAAACATCACTAATCTCACTAATAAGATCCACCAAACTAATGAATAAAAAATATCCTCACAAGCCAGAGATAATTTCAAAATATTATAAAAACAGACTATTCCCTATGGATTAAAACAATACCATATAACTGTTTTATTTTTACTTTCTCTTACCTATGTATATATGTAATATATATATAGAGAGAAAGTATTGGATTCATGTCAAAAATTCGATGTCGAGATTTTGATGGATCTTCACGTTTTGAGGTCCCCTGAATCCAAAAAAGTGGTTTTCGCGACATGGTCTGTCTGTGGGTGGGTGGGTGGGGTGTGTGTGTGTGTGTTCAATTTTAAGTATGAAGGAATTGAGCTAGGAGGCTGAAATTTTATATTTAAGTTAAACACCCCCCGGGACCGGAAAAATAAGCTTTTGAACAAAATCGACCAAAGAGTACTAGTACTTTACTGATGCACTTTTTCAGTTTTTTTTCGATTTTCTCTAAATTTGCTCCAACGATTTTTTTTAAAATTCAAAAATCAATTATTTTTTAGATTCTCTATAAAATGTATATTCTCATTTTGTGATTGAAATCTTCTGAAGACCACTTTACTCTTGTATTTCATAGGGAAGATATGAGAAATGGTTGCCATGGTAACAAAATATAAATATTTTCCCATACTTATAAATTTTACATCTGAATTCATATGTTCCGTACTGTCGGGAACTAAATATATGTCGACACAAAAAATCTGGTGTGACAAGCACAGAACACAACTTTCGATTACCGAAGGTAAGAGAAAGTTGTGTGCTGTGCGCCAGTCACACCAGATTTTTTTATTTTTGCTTCGTTATTCTTTTGTAAACTTTAATTAAAACTGGAGAAGTTAATATTTATTTTATTCGGCTTAAAAAAAAAAAAAGAAATTGATGCCGATTACACTCGTATGTAATTTATCCCATACATTATAGAATCTAATCAGGCAATGGTATTTTCTCGGAAACGCAAATAACCGCAAAACAACCCCTCCCTGTAATTGAATAGCCCTGGGGGCTATTTTATTTTTCAATTTTTATTTACGACCAAAACGGAGGCTTCACTCCGTTGTATTTGTGTTATGCTATATTGACTTGGAAGATCCTTGTTGCAAAAAGAGAGGGTGAGGGCGATATTGAAATACAACATGTATATAGTTTCTTATTACACACCCGTTGATAGTGATTTATGTAGATAGAAATAGACTCGTATCAAGCATGATTTCAATTTCATAAAGGAATCCCGAATGATCTTTTATAATAAAAAAAAAAGGAAGGGGAAGGAAAGTTGGAAAAACAATTGATGATACCTGGGATATCCTCTCTCTTGTGTCAATATCACTGTGGATGGATATTTGGAATGGAATCGATGGGAGAGGCAATTTCCGGAGTCTGATTATATACAGAGCATGATATTGCTTACATTTTATCTTTAGATATGTTCGAAAATCGTTCTTTAGATTGCTGTCCTACTTTTCTTGAAACGGTCTATAAAACATTTCCATCTTCTAAAGATGAAACTTTTTATAAGCTTGTATTTAATAATTAATTTTTGTTTTTTTTTTTTAATATATTTACTTTTATAACAATCTTTGCAGTAGCGTAGCGACCTGATGGCAAAAGGAAGGAGGGGGGAGGGGGAGGGGGCGCTCGCCCCCGCTACACTAAAAGGAACAGCCTCGGGATTTATATTATATTCTTTCGTTGCCTAAAAAAATTGATAGATATGAATATAAATTAACGGCACCCTAGCTGAGCTTTGCCCCACCACCAGCTCTTATTTCGTTATTCCGCGGAGGTGGGCTTATCATTATCTAATAAAAGAATAATTTAATTTAATCTACCTTATTTTAAACTATAATTACTTCAACTATACTGTGTATTTATCACCTGCCTAGGAGTCAGTAATGAATAACAATCTAATAAACAACATTCCTGAAGAGATTACTCATTATAAAACAATTAATTAGCTTCTCTAATATCAAACTAATTAAATCATAATTTAATATTAAATTAATATGACAAAAGGGTAATGTTAAAAATTATTCAACTATGACTGGGTTTTAGTATACATAGTCTCTATACTCGGTAGTGTACCCACAAATGCAACAACTCGGGGGGCATTATACCTTCAAAAGACAGTGGCTTGGTCTCTCAGAGTGAGATGCTCCTCTTTAAAATGAGAGAGCGTCAGACCTCCTTAAGTATTCATCTCAACAATTTGGTCTTTAAATGCATCCAGGGCGTTACCTATAGTAACCACGAGTTACTCGAGCTAGGACTGGCATTCTTTATATGTTCTATATATGTAAAGATGAATGAATTATGCATTTACTTTGACTGAAATTATCAGCAAAAAATGAGAAATATTAAAATGAATAATTAATTTGCGATTGCTCTTAAGGAACGAGTTTATAAACACACTTAAAATATTGAATTATTAAAAAAAATATTATTTCCTTTTATCATATCAGGATAGTTGCCAGGAGGAGAAATATAGGTTTAACTCATTCCCCTAATTCCCAAAAATAGAAATACATATTATATAAATATAATTGGGGAAGGGGGGAGGGGATATTTAGTATTAAAATTCGACTACTATCTAGTTTGATTTTATAATATTAAGTAAATATTAAAAATGTTGCATTGTAAATAATTAAAATCTTCAATTTCCCTTTAACTGAAATTCATTAGTACTATTAGTAGATTGAATATCTGATTTCGTGTGAGACGAAAGCAAGATGAATGGGTTTAAAACGGTGGTCTGATAACAGATCCTGACTATTCAAGTTGTATGAATAGAGATGGATGACAAGTTGCACCCCCACCATATCCGTTCTCTTCATACTTACACATAACTCGTAACGTTACAGGGTTGCTGGCTCCTTTGCCCTCGCTGTTAGCAGCCATACAGATGTATTCTCCGGCAGCATGTCGTGTGATCCTCTGCAGCACTAGGCTCTGATCGGATAGGACCACCCGTCCTGTCTGGTTGTGGTGGAGTTCACGGCCCTTAAAAAATATATAAAAATTAGATTTGTCGTTATTGTCTTTATCGCCGCTCTCAAATTTTTATGTTCTCAGTCAATCAAAAATTTCAAAACAGATAATCGTCCATTTTTACATAGAGCTTGGGATTTATGAATAAAGGCAAAAGAAATCTATCAATTGCCTATCATCTAGGAAGTTGTGTTCTGTGCTTGTCACACCAGATTTTTTGTATCGACATATTTCCGCCGATATAAAACACTCACACTTTTTTTTTCTATACTCACTCACACACACAAGTCAGGTCTTGTCTTTGGGATACTTCGAGTAATTTACGGATGTACTTTTTTATTTATTCTTATTTTATTAAAATAAAAAATAACCGAGCTCCAGCTCGATCATCCCGGAACTATTAACATATATAGGTAAGAGAAAGTAAAATATTTTAAAGTTAAAAAGGGCTCCCCCCTTGCCTTGTCTAGGAGAGAAGGAAATCTCTCTGATTCTTTTTGGACCAAATTAAATTCTTAAAGTGGCTGGAATATAATATTTATGATAAAAATTGTTGGAGGGCCTTTTTTCCAAGGGTCAAGTACTGATTTAGTTTCTTATTAGTATAAGCCTCTCAGAAGGTTCTTTTATTTTTAAAAATTATATAATAATGTTATTTAGTTAATAATTTAATTTTTACTTTGAATATTTTACTTAGAAAGCAGGAAATTACCTCTTTAGCGTGGGTGACCCTGTAAGATCTAATCCTATAAAAAAAAGTTTACTATGTAATTTTCAAAGGGTTTTGTTCTAAATTAATTTTCAACTCATAAAAAAAATCTTTAAGAGAAATTTAATTAGAATAGAGAGAGACTTGTTTAAATACAATTTAACTACCCATTCATTTATTTTACAATGTCATATGTTTTAAATCAGAGCAAATAAATCTCTAAACTATTTCCTTTTAAAAAGCTCCTTCACTTCAATTGATGTTGAATCTAAATTAAATAGTTATTTTATTACTCTCGTCAAAATTTCCCTATGGAAAAAAAATAAATTCCAAAAAGAAAAAAATTTAATTAAAATAAATTTTAATACAAAATTTATTTCAATATAAATTAAATTCCATATGAGCGGAAAAGAAAAGGATTATTAAGTAGCTTACATATATTAACTTTTTTATGATCAATCTAAACCCTGCAGGGGTTTTAATTAAAAACATTTACAAGAAGTACAATAAAATAAACAGAACTTTTTAAAGGGTCTGCAAAAGCAAATTTTCTGCTTTAGTGAATAAAAAAACCGACAAAAAAAAAAGTTTGTAGACATAGAGTATATTAAATTTGATAAAGAATTCACTTAAGAAGATTTGGGAGCAAATATTAAATTCATCAGAATATATTTTTTGAAAAATTAAAAAGATCTAATATAACAAAAAACTTTTTTTTTTAATTAAATATTTGTCTCCCGGAATATTTTCTTCCGAAATTATTTTAAATAAAAAAAATATTGGTCGGATAATGGTAAAATAAGCAATATAGTAATGATTATTTTAATGCAAGGGCGGATACAAGGGGGGGAGTAAAGGGGGTAATTACCCCCTCCCCCGAGATTCGAAAAAATACCTTTTTTTCGCAAAAAAATTTATTTTTAATGTAAAATTTTAAAAATTAATGCTTAAAAATTTGATGTGTATTTATATTCTGGCAAACAAGTACAGAATGCGCTTTTAAATTACCGAAATTAAAAAAAATAGTGTGCTGTGCGACGAGTCAAACCAGATAACCCCCCCCCCGAGAAACACCTCTGGATCCGCCCTTGTTCTAATGGCATTCAAAAAAATATAAAACATTTTAAAAGAAATTAAAATAGAAAATGGATTACAATTCAATGAATTAATAACTTTAGACACTAGTTTAAATACTTTTAAAATTAAAATAATTTACCAATAGTTAAATTATTTTAATTTTAGAAAATGAATTATTTAAATAAATAATGGATAGGGTGCATTCTGTACTTGTTTATAAAAATATATTTACAAATCAAAATTTTAAGAATTAATTTTTAAAATTTTATATTAAAAAATGAAATTTAATTCCCAAAAAAATATTTTTCTCAAATCTCGGGGAGGATAATTACCTCCTTTACCCCCTCCTCCCATGTATCCGCCCATGTCTCAAAGTCTTGAAAAAGATTGAGAAGTGCCACCATCAAAAAATTAAAAAAAATTTTCTTCCACACAGGTTGTTAAGTTATATTTAATTTTCCTTAAATATATCTATAATTGCTCAATTAAATTGATATTTATTATCAACACATGTGCCTTCAAACGCTTATTATATCGAAATTAATTTTACCTCTATAACTACAATATATAAGGACACATTACTTAAATAAGACAAACTTCCTCTTATCCTCTATACTTGTCTTTATAAAGGGAATGAAACCATTGAAATGGCGACAAGTCGAGTTGTTTAGAAATAGTCTTCCAGGCACTTTCTCATTAAATGAGTTCAATCGAGGGAACGTTATCTACAAGTGCGTTGTAGATAGAGAGGCGTTGCTTTGAAATTATTTCCCGGGTTCGTTTATTATTTCCAACTAACAAGTTAGTCGCATCACCGTATCTATCAATTCAATGGCCAAGAAAAAGGGAAAAAAACATACATTTGAAAAGAACAGTAAATAAAATTTGAATAACTGAAAAGACTAATGAGAAGGAAAAAATCAGATATTAAAATATAGGCTATTATCAAAAGTAAGTAATCATTTGACGGTAAATAAAATGACATTGTCAGGTTAGATATATTTTGCAGGAAACTTTAAATATATAATTAAGAAATGAAGAATAAGTAGTCTATAAATGACTCATATATATAATATATATAACATATATATAATATACGTATAAGTATCATATCACTCATTTGCTGCAAGAGTGTCATAACTCAAAATTTATATTTTTTCAGGAGATCAAAAAAACAAAATAAAATTTTAACACATTTATGTAGAGATTCGAATTAAAAATGGTAGCTATAGACATTAACTCTTTATTATCGAGAATATCACTGGTACACCTTCCAGAAAACTTCTTTTTAACTGAAATATTACTGTTTTGAAATAAACTAAGGAGTTTAAAAAAATTTGCGATTCAAAAAAATTGCTGTGAGAGTTTGAAAAGCTCAGATATGTCACTCTGCTAGATAATAGAGCTATTTTTTTTAATTGTCCTTACTGTAGGGGCCTACTATTAACTCGATAAGAGCGATTTTTGAATTATGAGGTTATTGCAGCGAATGAGCGATATGTCTGTCTGTGTGTGATCAAAATAAAGTATGTAAGCAATGAGGTAATAGATTGAAATTTTATATTTAAGTTAATTAGATACTCCACTGAGGCGCGAAAATAAGCTTTTAAATAAAATCGGCCAAAGTATACTAGTACTTTACTGATGTACTTTTACAGTTTTTTTTTTCGATTTTCTCAAAATTCCGTCTAACGATGATGCTCTCTTTATATATCATAAATATATATCTTCAGTAAATGATAAATGGGCGGAAATATTGTATTATATATTAGACCAGGCGCTGGAGGTAGTTGAGTATGCAAAATTTGAGGACCGAATTCTGACAATGGATTTGGGCTAAGAATAGCTCCCAGAATAAGGATCCGGATCTTGCCGGGCCAATTTTTGGTCCAATTTTTTTTTACCCCCACCCCATAGGAAATCAATGGAGTGCATGCTAAGATGATGTGAAGATTTGCAATTATGGTCAAATTCCGAGTACTTAAAACCTCAAACAATGAAAAAACTGTCTTGTCAGCACCTGAGGGGATCCTCTAGAGTCCCCTGAGAAGTACTATCTTGCCACCAGTTGTGGTGGTCCCCTCTAACCCCTTCATCTCTTTTCTCTCTCTTTGTTATAAATTTAAATATACGGCTTTAACACCATGCCAAATTGTGGGGACCGGCAATTATGTTCATAATCCACTAGCTGGTATCCCAATCAATGAAAAATACTATCTTGCCGCCAGCTGCGGTGGTCCTCTCTAACCCCCTTTACCTCTTTTCTCTCTCTTTGTTATAAATTTAAATATACGGCCTTAACATCATGCCAAATTGTGGGGGCCGGCAATTATGTTCATAATCCACTAGCTGGTATCCCAATCAATGAAAAATACTATCTTGCCGCCAACTGCTGGTCCCCTTTAACCCTTTACCTCTTTTCTCTCTCTTTGTTATAAATTTAAATATACGGTAACATCTGCCAAATTGTGAGGGGACCGGCAATTATGCTCATAATCCACTACCTGGTGCTCCAATCAATGAAAAATACTATCTTGCCACCAGTTGTGGTGGTCCCCTCTAACCTCTTCACCTCTTTTATCTCCCTTTATTATAAATACACCAGGTAGTAGATTATGAGCATAATTGCCGGTCCCCACAATTTGGCATGATGTTAAGGCCGTATATTTAAATTTATAACAAAGAGAGAGAAAAGAGGTAAAGGGGTTAGAGAGGACCACCGCAGCTGGCGGCAAGATAGTATTTTTCATTGATTGGGATACCAGGTAGTGGATTATGAACATAATTGCCGGTCCCCACAATTTGGCATGATGTTAAAGCCGTATATTTAAATTTATAACAAAGAGAGAGATAAAAGAGGTGAAGGGGTTAGAGGGGACCACCACAACTGGTGGCAAGATAGTACTTCTCAGGGACTCTAGAGGATCCCCTCAGTTGCTGACAAGACAGTTTTTTCATTGTTTGAGGTTTTAAGTACTCGAATTTGACCATAATTGCAGGTTTTCACATCATCTTAGCATGCATTCCATTGATTTCCTATGGAAATAAGAGGGGTGGGGGTAAAAAAAATTGGACCAAAAATTGGCCCGGCAAGATCCGGATCCTTATTCTGGGAGCTATTCTTAGCCCAAATCCATTGTCAGAATTCGGTCCTCAAATTTTGCATACTCAACTACCTCCAGCGCCCGCTCTATATAAGCTTTATTTTATTTTATTTTTTTTTATTTAAAAAAAAATGTTTTATTTTTTTTTTTTTTGTTTTTAAATGAAGAGAATAACTCAAAGGGAACTACACAATTACGTTTTTCAAATCTAATCATCTTATTCATTTCCCTTTACAATTAACTTTTTATATAAAGGGCTAAAATGAAAGTTTAGTTTCACTGAGCTTTTATCAAGGTTTAATCTTTTACGAAATATCTTTTCCAAAAGTTAGAATAACTCCGAGATTAGGGGTAAAAGAAATATTATATAAAAATTTTTTCTATTTTCATTTCTTTCTTATCATAATTTGATTTATATAAATGCTTTTAGAAGAAAATTAGAAAAAATATATGAAAATTCCTTCTTGGTAAAGATCAAATTAGTTAGTATATCTATGTCCAAATTCATTTAAATTCATTCAGCCGTTTAAGCGGATAGTAGAGCAACATACATTCATCATACATACCGACAGAGAGAGAATTATAATTTTATTTATTTAGATTAATATTGCGTATCTTTGGAATGGAATTAATGAATATTATATATTATTTTATATAATATATATTCAAATAAAAACAGCCAGAGATGGATTTAGGTTTCAAAACTTCCCACCCATGGTCTGCATCAAACATTTTAAATATAAAATAATAATCGAAAAAATTAATAAAATAGGTATAAAAATAAGTTTTGAACTTGTAGCCTATCATTTATGTTTTTGTTTGGCTCAGAAGTAGAGAATTAGTTTCTAGTGTCAAAGGTCAAGAGTTCGCATCCCGGAGAAAATTTATTTCAATTGAATTGGATTCCAATTAGTTGAAATAAATAGAGACGGGGGTCTAAATGGCTTCCGATGCCGAAAAAGACCTTAAATAAATAAAATAAAAAATTTGTTTGATTCTTTTAATGGTTGAAGATAGTATTTTATAAAACAGTAAAAAACTTTATGGAAGGCAATTATATCTTCCCTTCCTCTTCAAATACCGCAAGTCTTGTCAATTAAGAATTAAAATTAATAATCTTATTTTAAGTGAATTGCTTTTATAGAATTAAGCATACTTAAAAAGATCCAGTTTATTCTGTTTAAAATCAAAATATTTTAAGTTAAATTCATTTTTTTTTAAACATTCCCATATTACATATACTGTATATTCTTATTATTTTAATTTACAAGAGAGGAATATTCTCTATTTGAATTTTTAATTTATGCTAACATTTCATAAAATTAACGGCTTTTTTATTTGTAAATTGAAAATGAAAGCATATCCTAATTAAATTTTACCAATTTGAGTGTATTTTTTCGCCCCCTATGGATGGCATGTCAGGTTTTTAGGAACTCCCTAAGGGGGTGGGTTTGCGGTTTTGCAAATGTTCCCCTGACGCACATCTGGCTTCAATTAACATAGCTCGATATCAAATGTTCAACCCGGGACTAAATTCCTTTAAATGTAGATTCTAAATTACCCAAAATCCACTCACTCTTTTTAGATCTTGAATTTTTTTTAGTAAAAAGAAACTTAAATAAATTTGTATAAAATTGTTTTATTTAAATTATGTAAGCAACAATTAAAATAATTAATTGAGAATATTGATTGCTGATTAATAATTTAATTCGCTGGCGGGTCTGGCAATAGCCAGATATTAGTACTGTATTTGTAATAATGCAAGACTAATGCCCAGTTGCACCAACATATCTCAAGTCTCAAGATCGTCTTACATCTTACATTTGAACTTAGAGTGTTGCACCAACATTTAATACGAACTTAAGTACTGATTTTGAGCTTACATCTCAAGTAGTCAAATTTGGCGACTTAAGTCCCTCTCAGCCTGAATTCGTAACCTAAAAGGAGAATTGTGACATTTTATCTAATCAACTATCTATATAATCCCTTAGAATATATTTTTTTTTTTAATTAATCAATCTTATTGTTATTACTTAAAAAAAAAATTATATTTTCATACTGCCTGTCAAGAATTTTTAAAAAATTTACCAGGTATATTTATAGCCCTCGAGGCATGGCGTAGAGGTTAGCGTGCTAACCTCATATACCAAACGTCGCGGGTTCGGACCCCAGGCAGTCCGATGATTTTATTTAAGCCAATTGGATACCAAATGGCTTAAATAAGAATGCCTGGACCCCATATATATATAAATTAATCAATAACGGATATCGTTTAAAGTCTTAAATGGCCTGAGTTGCCGAAAAGACTGTGTGAATGTGTGTGTGAGTGTGAGTGTGAATGAGAAAAAAGTGTGAATGTTTTTTTAAAAAAAAAAAAAAAAAAAAAAAAAAAAAAAGGTATATTTATATTATATATAAAAAATTCGAAATAAAATTTGTTGAAGCATAGACGGTGTGTAAAAGTTTAAACTGTTTTTAATCGCTATAAATTGGTTTTTACTTCAAGATATTAATAGAAAACGTGAATATTGGTGTGGATGGAGCTGATCGGAGGTGAAGATTTTGATGTTTGCATAATGTTATAATTGACAGAGAAGGTTTTGAACATAACCTCGTATTTTCAAAATATATCTGTCAAAATTCAATATGATTTTAAATAAATATATTAAATATATTGCAATTGGAAGATTTTCGCTGGATAAGATGTATAGGAAAGAACTGGAGAATAAAATAAAATAAAAAAAAATATTTTTAAAAAAATGCTTTTATTTAAATTGAACTAAAAAGAGAGAAATAAGAAAGAAATAATTTAATTGTTCTTGTTAAAATTTTTTAATATTTATGACTTAAAATAAAAGCGTGGGGCGCTTCGAAGTGATTCCGAGGCTCGCGCCCCACGCTTTTATTTTAAGTCATAAATATTAAAAAATTTTAACAAGAACAATTAAATTATTTCTTTCTTATTTCTCTCTTTTAGTTCAATTTAAATAAAAGCATTTTTTTAAAAATTTTTTTTTTATTTTATTTTTATTTTAAGCTTTTTAGTCTTTTAGTCTTATCAAAAATCATCAATATGATAAAGTACCACATTAGTTTGGCCTGTATTGATTTGGTTCAATTGAAAAATTATTCATTATCATAAAAAAATGACTCGTAAATATCAAAATTCAAAACTATAGTTAATAGGGCCTTATTTGCGGGAGGCTTCAAATAAAGTACCACATTAGTTTGGTCTATTTTGATCAAAACCACCATATAGTGGCGTCATCAAAAATGACTCTTAAGTATTACATTTCACACCTCTAGCCCATCGGGAAGTCTTTTGAAATTACATTAATTCACGAAGGGTTTCAAATAAAGTACCACATTAGTTTGGTCTATTTTGACCAAAACCACCATATAGTGGCGTCATCAAAAATGACTCTTAAGTATTACATTTCACACCTCTAGCCCATCGGGAAGTCTTTTGAAATTACATTAATTCGCGAAGGGTTTCAAATAAAGTACCACATTAGTTTGGTCTATTTTGATCAAAACCACCATATAGTGGCGTCATCAAAAATGACTCTTAAGTATTACATTTCACACCTCTAGCCCATCGGGAAGTCTTTTGAAATTACATTAATTCGCGAAGGGTTTCAAATAAAGTACCACATTAATTTGGTCTATTTTGATCAAAACCACCATATAGTGGCGTCATCAAAAATGACTCTTAAGTATTACATTTCACACCTCTAGCCCATCGGGAAGTCTTTTGAAATTATATTAATTTGCGAAGGGTTTCAAATAAAGTACCACATTAATTTGGTCTATTTTGATCAAAACCACCATATAGTGGCGTCATCAAAAATGACTCTTAAGTATTACATTTCACACCTCTAGCCCATGGGGAAGTCTTTTGAAATTACATTAATTCACGAAGGGTTTCAAATAAAGTACCACATTAGTTCGGTCCATTTTGGTAAAACCAAACTCACAATTTGCGTCATCAAAAATGACTCTTAAATATCAAATTTCACACCTCTAGCTCATCGGGAAGTGTCCTTAACAAAGCCATAAAGTTGGTGACCTTGAAAGAGTAAGTTAAATAAAAGCATTTAATTAATTAAAAACCAGCAATTGATGGACCCTCTCACATCATCTTTAATTGGCAAATATTTCGACTGGCATTACGCCTAGTCATCATCAGTGCAAACAAATGATTTGGTGGAGGGCCCGTGTCAAACAATGGTTGAGGATTATTTTAAAATTTCTCGGAGAAGCAGGGGTCAGACGCAAGTGCAAGCGAAGTTGTTGCACTGATGATGACTAGGCGTAATGCCAGTCGAAATATTTGCCAATTAAAGATGATGTGAGAGGGTCCATCAATTGCTGGTTTTTATTCTCCAGTTCTTTCCTATATTAAATATATTTTTACTGTTAAATTTATTAATATATTAAATTAAAATATTAGCCTAAATTAAATTATTAATTTGTTTATTAATTAAATAAACCCATTATTAAAAATATAATATATTATATTAAATATTTTAAATAGATATTAAAAATAATAGATTTAAAAGTTGATTGAATTGAAGTGGCAGAAAAACGTCAAACAAAAAGTAAGTAAATTTATTTATTTTAAATTAAAAAAAAAATACTGTAGATTAACTTACAATTTGTTTGTGTTTTTTTGTACCATTTCATTCAATAGTTTGTCTAGAAAAATATATTATGAAAATTTTTTTCTTTTTTTTATTCCCCAATGAGGGAGGACCTAGAAATACTTCACTTATTAAAATTTGTTAATATTTTTTTGTTGACAGAATTTGATAAAACAGATTAAGCTGATTATTTATTTATTTATTTTTATTTTGGTCAGATTTTGGTTAGCAAATATGTTTTTTGTTGTCCTGCAGTGCCTCCTAGGGGCTAATTTGTAACAAAAATGCGAGGTTGCCAGATGTTGTTTTTTCTTAAAGGCAGCTTGTGTAAGATCATTTGAAGAATCATTGGTGCAACGTTTTAAATCTCAAGCTGAGACTTGAATTCAAGACGGACTTGACCAAGCCAAGATCTGAGACTTGTTGGTGCAACTGGGCATAAGTAGTGCTGAACCTCAGATGGGTAACCTCGGAAGAAGCCATTTATATTTTTACAAACTTAGCAGTGGCGTAGCGAGGGGGGGGGCAAGGGGGGTCATGGTGCCCCGGGCGCTACTCACAAAGGGGCGCCAAAAGGTCCGCGAAACAACAAATTGCTGGAAATTTTTATTTTTATTATAATTGATTTCTGGAAAATTTTAAATATATTAGTGCCAGTAAAATATAATAATTCTCGCCGAAAATTTTCTAGGCGCCGAAAAAATGGCCGAAAATACGAAAAGTTCCAAAATAAAATATTTTAAAAAATCTGGTGTGATTGTTGCACAGCAGACAACTTTTTCTTAACAAAGGTACTATGCTTGTCACACCAGATTTTTTGTTTCGACATACGTATATATAGTTTCCGTCGATATATTAGAAGATGTAATGAAATTTATAAGTATGGGAAAATATCTATTTATATTTTAATAACCTGGCTTCTATCTTTCCTATGAAGTACAAGAGTAAAGTGGTCTTCATAAGATTTCAAAAGCAAAATGAGAATATACATTTGAAAGAGCATCTAATAAATAATTGATTTTTGAATTTTAATCAAAATTGTTGAAGTAAATTTTGAGAAAATCGAAAAAAAAAACTGAAAAATTAACATCAGTAAAGTATTAGTAGTTTTTGGCCGATTTTGTTTAAAAGCTTATTTTCACGCCCTAGGGAGGTGCCTAACTTAAATATAAAATTTCAACTTCCTAGCTCAATTCCTTCATACTTAAAATTGAACCCATACACACACACACACACACACACACACACAGAATATTTTTGATGCATATTTCCAACTTCCAAAAGAAAATTTTCGGTTAGTTCTTGCTTTCGGTTAGTTTTTTTCGTCGAGTTATACCGCCCCCATAATAATTTTGTATATTTTACATATAATATTATATGGTTTGCGAATTGGGGGGGGGGGCGCTAAAAAGGTATTGTGCCCCGGGCGCGAGTTAAGCTCACTACGCCACTGAAACTTAGATAGATTAGGTCTATATGAAATGTATAAAGTATTAATTATATTTCAGAGAAAGAAGTTTCACACAACGTTTCAAGGATTTCAATTGATCTCCTAAACCTCTAGACATGGCATTAATTTTTAACACTATTTACTAAATGTTAACGCTTTGGCTTTGAATTTTTGTTTACAGAATAGCTATTTGAGTCAAGTAAGTGATTTTGAATAGCATTTTTTAACGCTGATTGTTTTTACATTACTTTTTAACACCCATTTGTTTATTTTAAATTTTAACGCCTGTTTTTAGAGAATAGACCTGATAGAGTGTTTAATTTAAATATTATTAAAAAAGAGCTTTTGGATACTTTTTCTTTTAAAAAAACAATTATACATATTTAAATGTTTTAAAATATTTATTTTTATACAGCTGTTTTTCCATTTTTTTCGTAAATTACCAATGTTTAAAAAAAAAAAAAAAAACTGTACGTGATAGAGGGAAATGGTGATCAGTTTTATTTAGCAGGCCAGCGTAATTTATACAAAATATGGTCTATAATCAAAGAGTCTTGTGCTTCACCATTAAGCCTACAGGGAAAGTTCTTCGACAATTTTAGAAATCGGTATAGTCACCTAACCCCTAGGATTGCTCTCGAGAACCGGGAAGCGTCTCACATTTTAATTTCTTTTAACTAAGTAAAAACAAAAACAATTTTGAATTTTATAAATTAGCCTCAGCGAATAAAATAGTTTTGATAGAAAGAAAATAGTAATTCAATATTTCCTTTTTTTTTGAAAAGGGATGTTTCTCTGTTTCTCAATAAGAAAAAGGGTTTCTTTTATTTGGAGCTCATATAAATAAAGTGCAGGGTACCTTGAGAGGGTCCAAATGGAGTAAAGTAACTTTGCGACTTGGACAAATGAGCTTTTCAAGAAGGGCTTATGAGTTCGTTACACACCTGGCTGTTTTACTATCGGTTCTAAAAACTGCTCTTGTCAGTTGTTTTTGAATGCTTTTTATTTTAAAAACACTATTTTTATATTTCTTTCTGTTTATTTTTATACACGTTTTTTAAATATATTAAAATAATGCCAATCGTCCGGGGTTTACATTAAATAAATATTTTTATATTTATTCAGAAAAATTATATAATACTGTTATTTAATTTTTTATTCTTAAAATAACAACGAGAAAAAGCATATATAATGAAAATGGAAAGAGGGGGGGGAGATATGACCTCTTTTAAATAAATGAAAGAAAAGAAAATTTATCATATTTCATTTATTGTTTGTTTCTATTTTATAAAAAAACAACCAATCTAATCCCAATTGAAATTAATAGAGAGGGGGGGGGCTGGGTCTAAATGGCCTTCGATGCCGAAACAAAACAAACAAAAAAACAATCTAATCATTGTAATAGACGATTTTCGGTAGAAGTTTCACTTTATGTTCGAAGAATTTATTATTAATATATTGACTAACAATTAATTATTTTAATGAAAGAAAATTTTTTTTTATAAAAAATTTCCATTCGGGAGTACTAGATCTGCATTTTAAGGCCTATTAAGAAATTTTTATTCAATTTTTTTTATAAATAGGCCTACTTGTTTACCTTAACACGGATTTCCATTTAGGGTAAATTGAATATTTTTCTAAATTTAATACCTGGCATTTTTCGGGCTTAGGAAATAACTAAATTTCCGTCGAGTACGATTGAAATGAAAAGGGATACGTTATTTTTTATTAAAAAAGTTCATTTTGGAATAATATTGTTAAAAAAATGAGATATTTTAAGAAATATATGAATGAATCAATAATGTACTTACATTGTGGTACCAGACTAGACGATGCACTTTCGGATTGGCTCGAATATTGCATTCAAAATAAACATCGTCGCCTTCTTTGATGTCATCCGGATTCAAACTTGAACCCATTTTAAGCGTAACTACAGGCATATCTGAAAAAAAAAAATTATTAAATTCTAAAATGTGCCGTTTCTATACCAGATTGAATTTATTAAAAAAATTATAAATTTATAAGAAAATACATTTTCTGGCAGACATGCATAGGCAGTTTAAGATACTTTTAAGACTTATCTAGTAGAGAATAATAATCTCTTTTCAATTACAAATAAATCCAATTCAATTTGGATCGAAAAATTCAAAGAAATAATGACCTTGATTTTTTTTTTCTACCTCATCTTTATATAGCTTAATCTTCTCCTTATTTTGAAAATAAATCGCAAATAAAAGAGAGAATCTTGTTGACTTTATATAATCACAATAGCTGAGAGAAGTGATTGATCCAAAAGGAGATGTAATCCGTCTGTCTCTTCCCCTTTCTTTGCTAGATCATCAAAATCTTTTATACCTCTAAAATACAATTTTACAAACTTTTATGATCGATTTCTTATTTATTTCTGATCAAAAATCACTCGTAATAATAACAACCTTTTCTTATTTTATAAAAATGATGATCAGTTCTATATAGTAATATTTTTTTCTTTCTTTCTTTCGGCCAAGGGCGGATACAAGGGGGGGGGGGTAAAGGGGGTAATTACCCCCCCCCCGAGATTTGAAAAAAATACCTTTTTTTCGCAAAAAAATTTATTTTTAATGTAAACTTTTAAAATTAATACTTAAAAATTTGATGTGTATTTATATTCTGGCAAACAAGTACAGAATGCGCTTTTAAATTACCGAAATTAAAAAAAAATAGTGTGCTGTGCGACGAGTCACACCAGATTACCCCCCCCCCCCCCGAGAAACACCTCTGGATCCGCCCTTGCTTTCGGCCAACTTATTTTGATTTCTGTTGTATAGTTCATTGTGATATTTTTTATTTTTTCCAATTTTACTTTCTCTTACCTATATGTTTTTCGAAATTTTTCTTCACTGTATCATCATATTGATTATTATTATATTTGCATTGTTGTAATAGGCTCATATATTCGCTTTTGAAAAAAACACATATGACAATTCTATTTTCCTATAAGACTCTTTAACTACTGAAGGTGGCGCAATAAATTTAGCCGATACGTTTAAAGGAGTGTTTTATTAAATAGAGGCTAATAACATAATCTTCCTGGCTGCTGTCCTCCATATCACACTAATAGAAAACAATCTGTCCCAATAATTTAAAATTTTTTTTAAATTTAAAAATGAATTTATTATTATTATTATTAATCACATATTAATTAAGAAAAATTTAAAGTAAGCTTAGATGATTTATTTAAAAATTAACTGTCAAATAGTTCAGCACTCTTGCAAAAGATGGAAGGCTAGTCTAACAGCCGGTACCCTATTTTTTCCATTTACATTCAGACACACATGCACACAGTCTTTTCGGTAACTTAGGCCATATCAGGCTTTGTACGATAACCGTTATTTTTATGTATATAGTCCGGGCATTCTTATTTAAGCCATTTAGTATTCAAATGACTTAAATAAAATCATGCCTGGGATCCGAACCCGCGAGCCTTGATATAGAAGGCAGGCGTGCTATCACCTACACCAAGCCCGAGGGCTCCTTTACACTTCTGAGAAGAAAGAAAAAAAAATCAAAAACGATATAGCTAATTTGATATGATAATTCAAATGTCTCAAAAATATTATTTTATAATTTATTTATATTGACCATTAAAGATATGATATGCTTAAAATAAAGAAAATTCCAACCAAAAGTAAATTTGCAAGAGCAATTTTTTTCTCAAGGAATAAAAATACCATGAGTTCTAGCTCAAATTGTATTTAGAAAAAGTGAGCGTTTTTTTTTTTTTTTTTTTTTTTTTCAAGCCGGTGTAAAAATCTAATATGAGCTGCTGGCTGCCTTCGCTATCATTATGGAAATTGCTTCATCTTATATCTGACCTAGCTCCTTTTTTTTTTATTTATTTATTCTTCGACCAGCCCTTGGCTTTGCACAGGTGTCACTCAGCGATGATGAGATTTCTTTTCTCTCCAAGACTTTTTTTTCCTTTTCCTTTATTTTCTTTAAGTTAACGTTTTTAAAGACTTTACTATGTGAAGCTTTTTTAATATATTCTACAGGCCTACTTTGAAAATGATATGATTCTATTATATTTTATTTAAATATGACGTGGGCGGAAAATCTTAAAAATTACACAGTGGCCGTCAAAAAATGATTAAATCATAATAATGCTTTTTCAAGTAGTACAGTTCCAATAATTAAATATTTATAATTGATTTTTGAAAAAATAGTTAAAGCGAATTTTGAGAAAATCGAATAAAACTGAAAAAGTACATCAGTAAAGTATTAGTACTCTTTGCATCGATTTTGACCAAAAGCTTATTTTCACGCCTCAGGAGGGTACCGAATTTAAATATAAAATTTTAACCTCCTAACTCTTTTCGTTCTTGAGATATTTTGTTCACAGAGAGACACACACAGACAGACATGTCTCGAAAACCACTTTTTTGGACTAAGGGGATATCAAAAGGTCGATATCCATCAAAATCTCTACTTCGAATCCAATACTTTCTATATATATATTTTATATATATTACATATATACATAGGTAAGTGAAAGTAAAAAGATAAATATAAATTATATTTGATAAACGCCCCCGGGTTGGGGGGAGGAAGGGGCCCGCCCTCCTCCTCCACCCCCCGCGGGTGGGGCCGGGCCGGGCCGGGCGATTATTTTATTTAATTCGATTCCAGATGGCTTAGATTGAAATGCAATGCCCCACCCCACAAAAATTCCCTCCCCGCAACCGTTAAAGCCATAGTCTCATTTGGCTGGAGGAAAGGAAGGATGGATGGGGGGGGGGGGGGGAGGGGAAAAAAAGGAGAAAGAAGGAATAAAAAAAAAAAAAAAAATATTTGATAAACGTAGGATTTTTTTTTTTCAAATAAATAAACAAAAGAAGTGTAATGGAATGATATAAAATCAAATTAGGTGGGTCTCTTGATAGATTGCACAAAAAGATTACCTTCCGGCTAAAGGACATGAAATATTTCCTTCATTTCCTATGGCTTAGGATTATGTTAAGCAATCTCTAAACAAGAATAAAACTAGGATAAATAGTCCCAGATGTTATGTCTTAATAAACCGATTAATGGAGATTTATCCATTAAGTTGTTTTGGGATAAAATTGATTAATTTTTTAATTAATATCCTCCTTGTCTTATAACTACATGCATGGGCGTAACTAGGGAATTTGGCTGGGGGGGCATGGGACCAGCCATCCCACGGGGGGCTTGGAAGGCCCTATATTGACTCAATTTTTTTTTTGGGTCGGGAAGCCTTCTGGTGGGGGAGGGGAGGGGGGGGGGCACGAGCCTTTGGAATTCAGATCTAAAAACTTAGATTTGTTTCATCACTACTACTTAGGCCTAAATAGATATTCTAACTGGATCTAAAGTTTGATAAGGCATTAAAAAATAAAGCAAGGATCTGGCACTAACAATGTTACTCACTATATCCTATTTGATAATATTCATTTAAGGGCAAATGATTTAAAAAGAAATAAATAAAATTAAATGCCCTTGTGTGCAGTCTATTTAATAAAAAAAAAAAAAAAAAAAAAAAACTTCAATGTCCTTAAAAAAATATTTCAAATTTTTCACAGATGTTCGGTTCATCAGATATAAAAGCTTATTTTATTTATTTCAATGATCCATTTTCAAAAAATAGGAAATAATTATAATATTCTTGTTTTAAACAATTTCGACTCTGTCCTCATCTTCTTGGGTGGTTTTTTAGCCATTTCGTTCAAGTTAAAAAAAAATTAATAGGCTCATCTCTCACATAAATACTGAGCCATTTTTCATGCTCTATAAAGTCCTCATTTTTTGTTGTTTACACTATTTATGTCACTAAAATGTCAGAAATTAAATGACCATCATATTCCAATTGGACTAATAATTCTTCTCCCCAAATAAAAATACAACCGTCCTAAAGCCAGACTTGGAGCTGGCCTGTTTAAGGTCTTTTTCGACATCGGAAGCTATTCAGACCCTAACCCTATTTATATCAATTGAATAGGAGTGAATTCAATTGAAATATAATATACATTTTTGTCACATGGGGGGGGGGGGTTGTTAACCTCCGACCCCCCTAGACAAAAAATAATATTTATTCAACAGTCACTATATCATAGAAGAAGCTTCTTAAGCTTTACCATGGCAAACATTTCTCCTATCTTTCCATGAAGTATTGTACAAGAGTAAATTAGTCTTAAAGCAATTTTGAGAATATTCATTTTAAAGAGCATCTAAAAAATAATTGATTTTTGAATTTTAATCAAAATCGTTAAAGTGAATTTTGAGAAAATCGAAAAAAACTGAAAAAGTACATCAGTAAAGTACTAGTACTCTTTGGCCGGTTTTGTGCAAAAGCTTTATGTCAGGGGGGTACCTAACTTAAATATAAAATTTCAATCTTCTAGCTCTTTTAGTTCTTGAGATATTTTGCTCACACTCACACACACATATATACATACGGACAGACACATAGACAGAGAGTCAGACCATGTCGCGAAAACCACTTTTTTGGATTCAGGGGACCTCAAAACATGTATATCCATCAAAATTTCGACATCCTTTTCTCCTATATATTAATATATATAGAGGTAAGAGAAAGTAATTTCTAAAGTTCATTTCTTTCATATAAAAAATTATTTGAATAAAATTTTACTTCATAATCATCTTAATATTTGAATAATTATTGGCATCTGTCCAAAGTATATAAAAAAAAAAAAAAATATTTGAAAATTTAATGAATCGTTAAACTACCTTAAATCTTTCTGAAAAGTTCTTTAAACTCTTTTACGAGTTCTTTAATCTTACTTAAATGATTCTTAGAATAAAACAAAAAGGCAGCCCTAGTATAAGAATGTGGCCCGAATATTCTGAACATATTTCCCTTTTACCTTATTTCATTTAAGCAAGAATAATAATACTCAAGTGTAATTCTAAGAAAAATTCCGTTCCATAATATTAATATTATTTTAACTTTACATTGAAGTATGTATTTTATTGAATACAAGTGGTAAAGCCCTCCGAAGGCAAGCTTGCCAGGGGAGCCTTCGGCAAGCAAATGCATCAAATTTATTTATTCTTGCTCACTGTTTGGAAATTTTCAAATTTCCCTTTCTGACTTAAATTTTACATTTCCCGCTCCCGCTCCATTTCCTGTAACTCTAGCCAATCAGCGTCCTGATCGACACAGACGGAAGCTAGCCGCTAGCGCTTTATATAATTATAGTAATGATATTTTTTATTTATATGCTCTAAAAAGTTCTCCAAAGTAAAATGATGAACAACTTTTATCTAAATTTGTTTCAACTTTGTTAAAAACGCCAGATAATTTTAATGCAAATACATTTTTATAATTTCTACTTGCATGAATTAAAAATTTATGATTGTACTAAAAAAAATGGATTCAACTTAAATTGTGAACTGAACATTTCAAGATCTTATTAACAAGATTAGTTGTTTAATGGAGAGTCCTCGGGTTCAATTTCCGTTTAGAACAGTTTATAACGTCGTCATCAGGCTCATCTAAGACGTTTATCATCAAATACATTTGCTTATAAATAAATTTAGAAAAGAATTTTAAGAAACTTTTTTCAATATTTTATTTTAATAAAGAATAATTTTTCTATTGATTAATATTCCAAGTTTAAGAGATTTTTATATTAATTTGTTATTAATAAATAAAATTATTATTCGATCATAAGGTAAGCAATAGGGTGGTCGCAAGAAATTGATGTCCGAATATCTTTGGCGGGAACCTCTAGAAAGTTGCTAAATTATGTAAAAGTGAGATAGGGAAAGGATGAGCGTGATCGAATAACCCCTAAGACCTGCCTCAACGGCCCTGAAGTTTAGTAAAACTTGATGGAGACATATCAAGGGTAGTATTGTCTAAACTTCTAAATCATTTGTGGTATTTAAACCAAGAGCAGGTTGCTTTTGCTTTTTTTGATAATACCTTAGATCAGTGGTTCCCAACCGGTGTGTCCCGGCACCCAAGAGTGCCGCGAGAATGGCTAAGGGGTGCCGCGAGATATTTAGATGAACAAAAAAAAAATAATAATAAAGAGGCGGGAAAAAAAAGTTAGCGATCGTGAATGTTTTTAAACTTTTCACTTTTCTTGACGTTCAGAAGAAATATTAAGGCTAAAATAATTCCTTTTAATCCCTCCATATTTAATTCATGGCCCTTCGATTAAGAGGTGGAAATAACATAAGTAGGGGGCTCCCCCCCAAAAACGGTACAGGGTGGGGGAAAACGGAGGTCATATTTGGATTCAGGAGGTCATTTTACTTAAGAATCTGATAAAATTATTTCGGAACTCGAAAAAAAAATTTCATTACCCCTATTAGTGTTATTTGAAAATCAATGTGATGTGCCTCTTAACCATATTCGATTTTTTGCCCATACCATGAAAACCGTTGGTTTTACTAAAGAATGTTAAAGGACTTTTTTTTAGTAAATTTAATGCTCTTCAAAAAATTACTGATGAACTTTTTTTGTTGGACTAACCGTCTAGGAGTTACAGATGTTAATAGTCAAATTTAGGGGAATCGATGAACTTTAGGGCCGATGAGGCAGGTCTTATCGTTATCCGATCGAGCTCAAACTTTCACAATCTACTTTTTACACCAATTGTCAACTTTTAAGAGGTTCCCGCCGAAAATACAGCCAAAAAAATTTTCTCCCCTTATACCTTGCAACCACCCTAGTAAGCAACTTAACTTTTCCATTCTCCGTGAATGATATTAGTTTGAAAAATAAAAAACATTGCTAGAAATTAACCAAATGTCTAAATTTTATTTAGAATTTTGTAGTATTAATGATTTATTAATATAAAATATTTTACTAACATCACTATAGCGTCAGTGAAAATTCTAATATTTTGTGTGAGTCATAAAAACGTCCTCAACTTCAAAAGTTGGTGAACCCTTGGTTTATGCTATAAATTCTAATTTATTTCTCCTTATTTGAGAGAGATTATAAATCATGAAAATTATAACGCTTTATTATAATTATATTAGTAAATTCTGACTGCCATTACATGAGAGAAAAGATATAAGATCTACCTTTATATTATTATAATACATCTAGTAATTCGTGACTTAACAAGGGAGTTCCTAGGAAAAAAAGGAAATTTACTTTTATGCCTAACACTCTGACAGTATTGATCGTGGAAAGAAAAGAAAAAAAATATTTTTTTATATTGATAAAATTAATATCCTAGGATATCCAGGAGGCACCCCTCCCCACAGTGGTTATAAATTTAATTATATAATAATTTTTAATTTGTGGGATTTATTATTTAATAATTATTAAAATTAATTAGCTTTAATTTTTCATAAGGCAAGACAAACTACTTCAATGTTTTACAATAGGCAAATTCTAGATTTTCTGGAATTTTTTGAGCTTCTCCTTTTGAGAATTTGGGGACCTGAATATTTTTCCTGGACTATCGTCCTCTGAAAGACTGCAAAATTTCGTTTCAAAAAACCAACGGAAATTTAGTCAAATAGAGACTGACGGATAGACAGACAAACGGACTTTAAACGGGCTATTATTCAAGGGATGATGAATAGGCAGCCAACAAAAAACAAAATTTTAAATTTTCTCTGTCGAGTGTTCGAAACGTCGACAGAGAAAATTAAAAATTTTCTTTTTTTGTTGGCTGGGCCAGGGCCGGAACTAGGAGATTTTGTAGGGGGGGCAAAATTTAATTTGCCGCCCCCTCCTTAAAATTTTCTATACAAAATTCATATTATTTTACCTTTTTTTTAGTAAATCTTTCTTTAATTGCCCCCCCCCCTGTATCTGCCGCCCGGGGCAAACGCACCCACTGGCCCCCCCTAGATCCGGACCTGGGCTGGGCGATGAAGATTCGGACGTGCTCTTGACATTGCTTAACAGCAACGATCTTGGTGACTGGGTCACTGTGAACCACTTTATGTTAGCTTCTAATTATACTCCGGCCCGTCTCACAGACATACGAAGAACATAATATGTAAAGGGTGTCATAAAGAGAGAGCTTGGGCCATGCCATGGGCAAAAGCCAAAACTATTGACTTTGTATCAATATTAATAATCTTAAAAGTCAAGAGGCGTGGATTCGCATCTCATGTAGTAAAATAAAAATTTATTTAAATACGAAACACATGTGAAACATTAATTTCCCTCCCTATCTTTAATTGAAAACAAAATTATTTGATTATCTTATGTATCGTCACTCATTCTTTGAAACATAGCTCGTTAAACGAGGTTTGACTATAGGCCTATACCAATATTCCGAATTCCCCTTCTTTTTTCACTCTTGTATTCACAATTTTTTTTTCTCTAAACCTCTTTCACAAAAAAAAAGGGGATTAAAAAAATCCTTTTATTGCCTCTCTTAGTTACATGATTTTATTTCAGGCATGATTTTCCATTCCCATCTATAAGCTGATTGCCTAATGAATGGATCGGAGATAGGCCTATAAAGGAATTCAATTAGGATTGGTCAGGGATTGAATTAAACGCCTAAAATGTCGTCGAATGAAGTGAAACGACAAATGGTAATTCGATTCTTCAATTGGTGGAGAGGAGTAAAAAGAGAAAAGCGAATTGTTTTTAAGCTTTCGACTTATAATTGCTGTCAAAGCGATAAGAAGAAAAGCCTCTGATCGATAGATTGGTCTAGTTGGAAAAATTTTGAAATGTCAAAAAAAAAAAAAAATTGATGTTAATTGCAATCGTCGATGTGAGCATGACAGTTAACAATTTTTGATTTTTTATATTTTTTTTTTTTTTTTTTTGACAAAAATGAGTTGTTATTTGATTTTTTTTTTTTGGTCTGACACCATCGAAATTGCTCTGACAAAAGTTTAAAAAAGTCCCTGATCTCTGACATGAAATATTTTTTTTTTTATTAATATTAATCTTTCCTTTAAACTAGGTATAGAACGAAATAGAAAAAGAGAAATGTAATAGAATGTCGAAAAGTAAGTGAAATAAATAGTCGCAATAATATTAGCAGTTTATTTTTATTAGAACTTTTATGTAAGACCTATTAATGCAACTTATAAAGAATGTCTTTTTTATTTCATTTGCTTTTAGTCAAGGTCGGATACAAGGGGGGTAAAGAGGGAACCCCCCGGGGGAAAAAAAAAAATTTTTATTTTCCCCTCCAACATTTACTTCCGAATTCATTGAAATAGAATAACAATAAAATCCTCATTCAACCCTCATCTCTTTTCCCTCCCCTCCTTCTATCTCTTCACCGACCTCTCACTTTAGTATATTCTATGTTATTTGCTTTTTTTGCGACAACTAAGTATAAAGAAATGACAGTTCTCAAAAGTTATTTGATCCCTCGTGTGACATGCCTTTTTTTCTTTTTTTTTTTTTTTTTGAAAAATGGAATAAAACTCTCAATCAGTTTTTATGTAATATAAAAAAAAGAGGCAGTTAAAACACTCTACCAATTTAATTTAAAAGTACAAAAAAAAAAAAAAATTCATTGCGAGCACACTACACAGCACACAACTTTCTCTTACCTTCGGTAATCGAAAGTTGTATTCTGTGCTTGCCACACCATTTTTTGTGCCGACATATGTTTAGTTTCCGCCAATATATTAAAATTCAAGATGTAAATTTTAATTATTGATATATCTATTGGGGGTCCAGGCATTTCTATTTAAGCCATTTGGATACCAAATGGTTTGAAAAAAGTCAATGATCTTATGGATTCGCAGGGACTGAGAGGAGATTAAATAAAAAATCTTTTATTTAATTTTTATTTGCCAATCACGTGATTGGCGACCGAAACGTCGGCAAATAAAAATTAAATAAAAGATTTTTTTATTTAATCTCCGGCTGCAAAGTCCCTGCGAATCCTGAGTAAATCTCCACAGCCAAAAAACATTAATTTGTCAATGATCTTGTTTTATATCTACAAGAGTGTCAATATTTGGAAGAAAACGGGATAGTTTTAGCCTTAAATCGCACTAAACCTTTAGTTTATCTCTGTATTTATTTTTTAAGAAAACTAAAGTTGAAAAAGCTCCTTTATTTTTTTGATTATAAGCAGAGAGCGGAAAAAAGTCTTATTTTCGCAAAAAAAGTCGCCTTTATAGTCAAATAGTTTGTTTTTGGCAAAAAAAAGTCTCTTAAAAAGTCGCTGTCAAGTTTAAGAATTAATAATATGAAAAAGTAAAAGAAAGACAGCCTTGAAGCTCTGTACAATTTCTTTTGATAACTCGGACAACTTGTATATGTTTGTATTTAAATAATTTTCGAGACCTATTCATTTGAATAAGATATTGATATTCATTATTACCTCAATTCAGATTTGACTAAACACTAAACTCTTCACATATTTGTTAAACATAATTTTATATAATCGATCTGAAAAATACGATTGACAAATAAATATGAAATGAAAAAGAAATTATGCTGAGGAACTTTGACAGATGAAACAATTTAATCTATCCCTATTCTTTCTATTAATGTTGTATTATTTGAGGTAATTTTAAGCAATAAAAGATTGTAAATAATAAATTTCTAGTTTTATTGTAATTTGAAATTAATTTAATCCCGAAAGAGGACGAAAACAAAGGAAATGCTTAAAGTTTTAGGAAAATTTTGAAAATTCTTCAAAGTTCAAAGGCGATGGAAAAATATGACCTCTATGGATCAGGACCACCTGATTATATACAATAAGAGAAAGTAAAAATTAATTGAAATTTTTTTAAATATCCACTGTGGAGCGTATTTTAAATTATAAAATTTTAATATGAGAAGCCATTCTACATTTAGAAGATGTTTTTCATGTGCGCCACTGAGGAAAAAACTATGCACGTAAAAACCTGATACAATTGGTTAAAAAAATTAAAATTCCTTTTTACTTAAAAAACAAATTCTCACAAGTAGGCCGCGGCCCACGGGATGGGAACCGCTGGTCTAGACTATACCTACATGTATATAAATAATTTCATATTTTATTTTATTTTTAATTTAAGTTTAAAATTTGAACAAATAGAATCTATATACGAAAGAGAGTGGTTTTTATTTACAATTTATTTACCGTTTATTATGGCTCTCAAAAAACACTTTGCACCCCTTTATCGTGCATTCTAGTAATAAATAAAATAATAAAAAGATTTCCTGTTTTCTACTTCATTTTTAATAAATTTAATGAACTAAAATATTTCTAATAGATTTATTTTAAGTATATTTCTTGTCGGAAAATGAAAGACTAAAGTGTTTATTAAAAAATTATTAACGATTTTCCTAGATAATTTATTTTCAACCAACGTGTACTTTTAAATTTTCCTACAAGAAATATACCTCTTCTTCTTCTCTCCTCGCCTTGTCCCGGGATGCGGGGTCGGAGGACCTCACTCTCTCCCTCCAACCCTATCATACGTGTTCACGACCGGAAGAAATAGGTCAGGCCGGCCCATCGCACGGTCTGACGCCTGTTGAAAAGAGGAAGGAAGAGACAGACATTTAAAGAACTGAAGGACTGCCTGTTCCAGCTCGGGCAGCTCGTGGTCGCCATCCACGTACCCACAAGATGTGGGCCCCTGAGCAACTACAAGAAATATACCTCAACTACATTATTTGAGAACTTATTCTGTTTCAAAATAAATAAAAAAATAATAAAATATTTTTTTTGGTAGAGAAATCTTTTAATATATTTTATAGTCTATCCCAGAAGACAGTAAAACTGGCATTATATTAATTAAAATAGGCGTTCAAGGGGCATTTATAATCGTGAATAAATTAATTTTACATTCTTGGAAAAATCCTTAATTTCAATTGATCTGATGGTAAATGAATTGGGTAATGAGGATGTGGTAACTAAACAATTCAAATTTTTTTTTTTTTTTTTAACACTCACACTTTTTTCTCATACACACTCATAACACACACCATTTGGTATCCAAATGGCTTAAATAAAATCATCAGACTGCCTTGGAACCCCCCGACCCTTGGTATACAAGGTAGGCGCGCTACCAACTAAGCCAAGCCCGGGGCGATTCAATTGTTTATTGTTGGCAGAAAAATGTATAGATCTATACCGCCGCGCTTAGGATTAAGGCAGTAAAGTGCAAAGGGTGAAAAATGAAATTGAAATTTCGGATATTTTTAAACTGAATTAATTATATTATTCATCTATAATATAAGTGAATGACTAACAATATATTATATGACTCTATAAAAAGTAATTTAAGACGAATTTCAGAAGATAATTAATGAAGGTGCCTAAAATATTGACGTAGCCTACTGTTTTTAATTGATGTAAATCAAAAAACAGTAAAATGTGATTTACTGCTTTTTTCACTGTTTTACTGCTTTTTTTTTACTGTTTACTGTTTACCATAGTTTAACCATTACTACTTTTTTCCTCAGTAAATGCAAATGAAAATATAATTTAACACATAATAAAAAGTTGCAACAGATAAAAGCAGTACAATTTGAATACGACTGCTCTCTTACTTTGAGAAATAGACTTACTGCTTTTATCCTTAGGAAATGTAATCAATTTGAAATATTTGACAAACTTAAATAATTACTATCTTGTTGAAATAACATAATGAGATATTTTATAACTGGTATGGAAAGAATCAATGGAGAAATATATTAGCACTAAAATTCATAAAAGGCAGTAAATTAACATTACTGCCTTTTTCCTAAGTACGGCACTACCTATTCTACTGTATCTTGAAATGCTAATGAAAAATATGATTTTTACAATTAAAAGAAAATCATTTAGCATATTGAGTTGCCAGCAGGTAATAAAACGATTAAAATTGTTTATTTTATCTTTACTTGAAAATAAATGGTCTTGACTTAGTTGACATTTATTTCGGAATAGGACAAAATGTTAAATTATGGTAAATAAGATGTGGTCGTATTATTTTGTATTTTGTATAAAACGGGCCTTGCACCACTCTAAAGCTCACGATGTATTTTTTATTCAAATTCAGAAAAAAAGTCACTGAGAGAAAAAAGGAGAGAGAAGTTGGAGCTCATCCGTTATCGGGAACTCGCCTTTTAAACAAATCTGTCGGCAAAAGGGGGAGCCACCCCTGACGGGGGGACGAAGGCGGGGTAGCACTCCCTTATCAGCACATTTGGGGTGGGAGTCGCGGGTGCCATTATACAAACATCATTGATCAAACAATGCAATAATAAAAATATATGACCAATAAAGTATCAAAATGAATAAGAGAATCAATACCCAAAAATAATAACTTATGTAACTAATTAATACAAATTTTAAAATCTATCTTTACTCCCTTAATTGTAAAATTTTGAATGAATTTAAATAATAATAGGAAAGCTCCAGACTCGTGCTGCTGGTGGTTTTAATAAAAATGATCTTTATAAAAGGATTATGCTCAGGGGTCCACATTTTGTGGGTACATGGATGGCGACCACGAGCTACCCGAGCTGGGACTGGCAGTCCTTCTGTTCTTTACATGTCGGTCCCTTCCTTCTATATTTTCAACAGGCGTCAGACTGTGCGACGGGCCGGCCTATTCTATTCCTTCCCGGTCGCAAAAACCTATGTATGAATGACTAACTAATTCCGCGGACCCCGCACCGCGGGAATAATCAGGCGAAGAAGAAGAAGATCTTTATAAAGGGATTGAAAAAAATAAAATGTGAAATTGCAAATTCAAATAACTTTGTATTAATATAAACGACAACTCTATTGTGTGTATCAAAAATTTGAATATGTTGTTTGAAGGCTGAAGATGGCAGGGTTCGTCCCGGCCGAAATGTTCCAATAAAGGGTCCTTACTTAGTAAATAGAGGCTCAATTAATTGGCTGCATCCTCTTCCCAATTCAAGATATCTACTATTCAGTGGCATTTGCTAAAATCCACCTAAGATATATTATAATTACAACGGTTATCGTCTAAAGTCTTAAATGGCCTAAGCTGCCGAAAAGACTGTGTGAATGCGTGTTTAAGTATTAATTAAAAAAAAAAAAATTCAGTTTGGATTCTCGGGGCCATGTTATGGATACAATCGCGGGGCCACCCCTGAATTAGAGTTTTTTTTTCCAAAAACGAAGATTTAAGTTTTTACTTTCTCGTATAGAGAAAGTTATGTAATCGTAAAAAAATTCGACTTCGAGATTTTGATGTTTCTCCACGTTTTAGACCTCCCTGAGTCCAAAAAAACCATTTTTGGCATTATGTCGTGTGTGTGTGTGTGTGTGTGTGTGTGTGAACACGATTGCTTAAAAACCAAAGCAGCTAGATCGATGAAATTTGGTATATGCTCCTTACACTAAAATTGTAGATTTCTATCAACTTTTGGAGTAAATACGTCACTTGGAAGTAGTACTTTACTTAAAAAGTTTTTTCAAAAATTTCGAAATTTTCAATTTTTTTGTTATATTATGATAAAATACTCTATTTTAAAAAGCTTTTATTCTTTGACATTTTTACGAAAACTGAATAGTTTTTGAAATAATCACAGAAGAAATAGAAAATATTCGTTAATTTTGATAAAAAATCAAAACAAAATCATACAGGTGTCATTAAAAAAAGGGTAAATATAAACAAATGAATTTGTGAAACAAATGAATTTGATATTTACCTTTTTATGTATGATTTTGTTTTGATTTTTTATCAAAATTAACGAATATTTTCTATTTCTTCTGTGATTATTTCAAAAACTATTCAGTTTTCGTAAAAATGTCAAAGAATAAAAGCTTTTTAAAATAGAGTATTTTATCATAATATAACAAAAAAAATTGAAAATTTCGAAATTTTGGAAAAAACTTTTTACGTAAAGTACTACTTCCAAGTGACGTATTTACTCCAAAAGTTGATAGGAATCTACAATTTTAGTGTAAGGAGCATATACCAAATTTCATCGATCTAGCTGCTTTGGTTTTTAAGCAATCGTGTTCACACACACACCCAGACGTAATTCCAAAAAAATATACGAGAAAGTCTCGGGGAAGTCAATCCCCATATTTTTTTTTTTTTTCAATTTGACTATTATTAATTTATAACGAACGATTTGCTTACAAAAAATATTCATTTTAGAAAAAAAGCTCATTAATATCTCCTCTAAACTTATACTTGTTATTAAATAATTGTTATTATTTTTTTTTTTTTGAAAAAAAAAAGTTGATTATAATAATAAAAGTTCTTTTTATAAAAGAAAAATTGTCAAGAAATTCAATATAAAATTATTAAAAAAAAAAAAAAATTATTTTAAAACTAGAGATAAAAGAAGTGACACTTTTGTAATTATTTTGATTAATCGCTCTATCGATTTGGCACTGTTTTGCCCATCTTAAAAAGATAAGCAATTTGCTAATTAATGATGTCGAGTATAATTTGGATTGGATTTAATTCAAAAGATAAGATAGAAGTTTTGGCACTTACTGCCCTTAAAGATTGAAAATATAATTGTCTCTTATAGACTGTCAAGAAAGATTTCCAAAAACGATAGGAGCCTCACCCCATCACTTTTGGGAGTGTTTTTTCTCCCACTCAAAGATCAGACTTGTTTGAAAGAGTGCCTTTGGGTATAAGATTCTCATCTTTATGATTCCTTAGATACACATACACTTGAAAAATATTCTGCTACTCATTCAATGTTTATTTTGATTTTTGGTAAAATTATACGTTTCTCTTTCGTTCTCTCTATTGAGTTTATTCTTATCTTGAATAAGTCAAGTATTTATGTTGGAAAGGAAATAAATTGATAAATAAAAAATGATTCAATCATTTTTACAAAGAAAGAAAAATAATCTAACCAGGTATACAAAACAAATCGTTATATGGAGGCTAAAAATTTTAGAAATCGCTAAAATTTTTCTTTGATGATAAAAATTAATATTAGTCGTCCGCCACTGTCCGGTTCTAGCCATTTGGAGGCGAATCAAGAGGCCCGCCGAGGGTGGACATCGCGGCTAGTTAATTATATAAATTCAATCTTCTTCATCTTAACTTTAAAATTTCAACTCAACCTCTATATTACAAGTTGACAAATGAGAAATTTTTTGATTAAATTAAATTTCTATAAAGCTTAATTTTCTAGTAAATTCAATGAGAATTACTTACAAATAATTGTATATAGACCTAATTGAAGGTCTCAGTGGGAGATAGTCATAAGCCACATTACATTAATTTCGAGATAGTGACAAATTAAAGTTTGACTCATATCTGTAAATCAGCCATTTAATTTATATCTTTCTTTATAAAAATGAATGTCTTATAAAGCTTATAGGAGAGAATGGAACATTATGGATATGGCTTATGACTTTATTCACTGGAAAAATAGCAATTTTTTTTGCTTAAAAAATGAGGTTTTTTGAAAAAAAAAATTGATTCTGGAGTTTATTAATCGCGATTTTTTTTTATATAGTCAATTGGAGTTTTTCTTTGTGCACAAATTGAGATCAAATTTAGACTGCTCTGATTAGCCGATCGGAATCTAAAATAGCTGAAGTCTTCAAATAAGAATTTCCAGCCGAGCGCTCTCACGCGGTAAAATGAAATAATAGGAAGAAAATAAATGGTGAAATCTTTAGCTGAAGAACCATGCTTTCTAATCGTATATTCAAAATAATATACCTCTGTCTTAGAGGAGCTATTCTTACTGGGCCCCTCTACCTGCATTGTAAGACTTTCTCACGACAAAATTTGATTTTATTTATAAAAATCTGGTGTGACTGGCTCACAGCACACAACTTTCTCTTACCTTCGGTAATCGAAAGTTGTGTACTGTGCTTGTCACACCAGATTTTTTGTGTCGACATGTATTTAGTTTCCGACAGTACGGTACATTCGATTTTCAAGATGTAAAATTTAAAAGTATGGGAAAATATTTATATTTTGTTAACATGGCAACCATTTCTCCTATCTTTTCTATGGAGTAGAAGAGTAGAGTGGTCTTCAGAATATTTCAATGACAAAATGAGAATATACATTTTAAAGAACATCTAAAAAATAATTGATTTATGAATTTAAATATAAATCGTTGGAGCGAATTTTGAGAAAATCGAAAAAAACTGAAAAAGTACATCAGTAAAATACTAGCACTCTTTGGGCGAATTTGATTAAAAGCTTATTTTCACGGTCCAGGAGGGTACAAAACTTAAATATAAAATTTCAACCTCGTAGCTCAATTCCTTCATGCTTAAAATTGAACACACACAGACAGACCATGTAGCGAAAACCGCGGGGGGGGGGGGGTTTTTTGGATTCAGGGGACCTCAAAACGTGAAGATCCATCAAAATCTCGACATCGAATTTTTGACATGAATCCAATACTTTCTATATATATATATATATATTACATATATACATAGGTAAGAGAAAGTAAAAAAACAACACAATATTAGAGTATGAATAGGTCCATCTATTTAAGATAGTCACAAGCCACAAAAGAGTGGTAATATTACATATTAAAATATGTTTATACTCTTACAACGTTGTAATTAGAGCTGGATTGGTGCTTGTTGGGTGCCAAGAATCATAACTATCCGTTTAAAAAGAATCAGACTCTTAATTTCAGCTCCCTTATTCATAGGAGTCCTTTGACACGAGAGAAATTTTCATTCACTCCAGATTTCGACGCCATTTTTGCTGTGGCTTATGACTATCTTACTTCTCAAATCATCACTAGCTAGCCAAGTAAAGAACTTCCACTTATTATATCCAGCCAACTATTGTAAATTCAAGAAACTTATTGTGTGGTATTTAAAGAATGGAATGCCCTCGGGGCATGGTGTAGAGGTTAGCGTGCTAACCTCATATACCAAACGTCGCGGGTTCGGACCCCAGGCAGTCCGATGATTTTATATAAGGCATTTGGATACCAAATGACTTATATAAGAATGCCTGGACCCCAATATGTATAATTATAAATAACGGATATCGTTTAAAGTCTTAAATGGCCTAAGTTGCCGAAAAGACTGTGTGAATGCGTGTGTGAGTGTGAGTGTGAATGAGAAAAAAGTGTGAATGTTTTTTTCTTTAATAAAAAAAAAAAAAAAAAAAAAAAGAATGGAATGAATGGTATGAATATCTCAAAAATGACAAAATGGTGGCTTATGACTATCTTCCACTAAGCCTTTCAATTTTAATTTTAGTAAATATAGATTATATTAGTTTTATATGCAAAAGATGAAACAACCAATTAATAATTTTAAAATTGAATCGTTTTGAGTTGTAATTACCTTACACTATTTACTAGTGATGTAATTTAAATAAAATCCAATTTCGTTCGATTTTCGATCCGAAATAATAATAGCACTAGAAAATGTTAAACTCAATAACTCTCTGGATTTTTTTCCAATTAATAGCTACTCACTCTATAACTCAAAATACTATTTAAATAGATGAAATAAATGGGAAATTCTTTATTCGCTTCGCGTCCCATTTACTCACTTTATTTGCACATTTATTGATAGACAATTTAAAGCTCAAGCGGCAGGCACAGTTCTTATTCTTTAGGTCTATATTTTTCCATTCTGAATATTCGACCTTTTTCGGGTAATTCCCGAATCGAGTACTTGGTTTTGTTTGTATATATTTAAAAGTCAAATTCGCCTGGCCGCAGATATTTTATCTTGGATGATGATGACGTCGGTACAAAGGGTTGAGAAAGGACAAAAAAAGGGTGAAGGGGATTTCTTCTTGATTTTTTCGTGAAATTTCAAGGGAGAGAGAAATAGAAAGAGGGAGTAGCGGAAGAATATCGCTTGTGTTTGAGAAAAGTTTGCAAAGAGGAAGAGGAGGATATGAACAGAGAATAAGTTGAAAAAGAAAAGGATGCCATCAGGAAATTTACCGGTTCAAGAAGACAAATATTTTAACATCCTTCTTATAGATATATAAAAGTTATAGTTGAAAATTTGAATTGAAAAAACAAATTCACGAAAGTTGTTTTATTTTTTTTCACCTTTATTTATATCTACGCGTAATTGGAAATAAATCATACAAATACGAATTATCACCCGATATTCTAAAATAGGGGTGGCCAACCAAAATTATCTTGCAGGCCACATTGGAAATGCATCATAACTCCGCGGACCGCATATAAAATTATACCGGTATATTCCCTTATTAGATTTAGAACAATTATATACAAATACAAAATTCGTATTTTTTTAAAGTATTTTAAATACAAAATCCTAGAAGAAGAACGGGGCGCTTTTTACCAAGAACTATTAAATTTTATTCCTTTCCCTGTGAACATTGAAAATATTCTTGCACTTGGGGTAAAGAATTCTGAATTGTCTACCTTTCAGTTTATAATTTTATAACATTAGACATTGGAGTAGCCAGAAATTTTTGATGGGGGGGGGGGGTTTCAAGAAAATTTTTTCAAATAAATTAGTAAAGATTATTAATAAATCTTTTTTTTTTTTTTTTTTTTTAGCTAGAGTAAATTATTATATTTTACTTTCTCTTAACCTATATGAAATATAATTTGTATTAAATATCAGGTCATGGTTTGAGTTCCATGGGGGGGGGGGTTGAATCCCCAAACCCCCCTTGGCTACGCCTATGACATTAGACCTAAGTGTGCTATTATTGTTATTGATATTTATTTATTTACTATTTAAGTTGTTATATTCTGTATACTCTAATATTGTAGTCAACTGACAAGTGAGATGTACCTAAATGATGGGACCATAGGTTAAAAAAAAATACAAAATAAAATGGCAGACGGATTGGGGGGGAAGGGGGGGAATTTATAAGTACCTTCTCAACTCCTTCTCTCTTTCAGTCAATTAGTGCCAGACCTGACACGTTACTCATAGGAGAACGTTTATGGGGAATAATACTGAGGTGGGTTTCCGTTTCCTTTCTCAGGAAGAGGTATCTCAAATAGAGTTGGATACTTTTTTGCCATGAGGTGGCACGGATTGGCTATCCCTGATCTAAAACAATAATTTTGTAGCATGTGTTGCTCGAAAGGGTGGGTCTTTCTAAAAAAATTTTTTTGTTAAAAAATATATAAAATAAATGATAGATAACTGAAGTTTGTTTTGCGGTTTTCAGTGAATCAAATGCTGATTTAACATTTTGATAAAGACCGCAGCTATTAATTGTACATATTTTAACAAGTATTTAATCAAACACTAAATTCTTTTAAACATATCCCATAAATAATTGGTTATTTATATCATATAGAGATAAATGTAATATCATATTTAAAATAAATAAAAAAACGCATAATATACAAGAATTTTACGAAATATTATTTACCTCGGTTAAATTTTTGCTTAGAAGTTTATATCTAAAGAAAAGGAATGAAAAGTAAACCTTTATGTCCTTAATACATTCCAATATTACTCCTAAAGTAAGAATGCCAAAAAAGTAATAAAAGTGACATAAACCCCTTCTTTTTTCTTTAAGTAAGCTTTTCCTTTAGTCTTTTGCGTTATTTAGAAACCATTTAGAAGAAAAAAAAAGAAAAATAAAATATATGAAATAAATTTCTTTTAAAATTCAGTAATTCATTTTTTAAACATTACTACTCTTGGTGTGAATTCAACATTTAAATTTTAACGAGCGTAATAAAAAATTTTTTTATATTTTTTTAATTCAATATTTTATTAGGTATTCAAAATAATTGTTTCATTTTATTTAGCAAACGATGTGACCAACATTCTTTTTTTTTTAAGAAAAAGTTTTACAAAAGTCCTTTTAAAAAAAAAGATTTTTTCCTCTCCCATCTTTTGCTTGGTCTCATTCTTTTCTAAATTTATTCCTGTTTAATGGAAAAGTATTTGGTTTTCGATTTAGCAAAAAAAAAAAATAAATAAATAAATAAAGTGTGAATCTAAAAAAATGCAATGAAGTTCAATTTTTAACGTATTAAGTAAATAAAAGCCATTGAGGTTAAATATAAAAATTTTTCCTAATCAAAAATATAGAAAATAATTAAGTTTAGTTATGAAAAATGTATAATTGGGTCCAAGGGCGTACCCAGGATCAAATCTAAAGGGGGACAGACCATGGTCGTCCAGGGGGGGGGCAGATCATGGCTGTCCAGATTGTGACATAGCTTTTTCATATATATATATAGGGGGAAAAGCCTTCGAATTAAAGGCATACAAACCCTCGAGTCCTAACGAGTCCCCGTCGCTATCGCCCCTACCTAATTTTGTTTCATTTCATCACTTTATAAGCATTTAATTTTTTTTCTTGATTTGGTCTCTAGAAATTTAATTTTCAATTTTCTTATATCCTTTTTGCAATTTCGATTTTTTTAAAATGATTCAAGAATATTCTTAAGAACAGCTGTCAATTAAAAGTTTTAATTATGAGACGTCTACAGAGAGTAAAAAAAAAAAAATATTTTAATTAGTACTATATTGCTGATAAAATTTTAGAGAAGTTAATTTTTACTTTCTATTACCTATGTTATTTTATAGAGAGAAAGTTTTGGATTCATGTCAAAAATTCGATGTCAAAATTTTGATGAGTTCTCCTGAGTCCGAAAAAGTGATTTTCCCAACATGGTCTGTCTGTGTGTCTGTAAACAACATATCTCAAAAAAAGAAAAGAGCTAGAGGCATGAAATTTTATATTTATGTTAGGTATCCCCCTGGCACGTGACACCAAGCTTTTGAAAAAAATCGGCCAAAGAGAACTAGTACTTACGGTACTTAAGTCCTTTCGTCATCTTAGACTCCCCCCCCTCTCGATCAAAGGGTACACCGGAAGATCAGTGCGATAGGCCTATATGCCCCTTTCCTCAGAGTCGTGGGCTGAATCGCAGAATAAAGTATACTTAAACTATTTTCAAGTAAAGTTTTATTGAAATACTTTTTAAAGAGTATCTAAAAAATAATTGATTTTTGAATTTTAATCAAAATCGTTAGAGCGAATTTTGAGAAATGGAAAAAAAAAACTGGAAAAATACCTTAGTAAAGTACAAGTACCCTTTGGCTGATGGGATTGAAATTTCTTAAAATACTTGCGACATACGTACTTGGCTTAATTATAAAATTTGAGTATCGAGAGTTTTTTCGTTTTTGAGTAATTCCCTTTACTCACATTTTTTGATATTTCACTTGAAATTAATTTAATTTATTGTGAAAAAATCTTAAATTTCAAGAAGATCGATTCCAGTTAAAATATCAAAACATAATGTTTATGTAAATTTCTCTGAAGAGATTTTATCGCTTTTAAATGCCTGTTTTATTGCTTTTCTTAAAATTGCCATTAAAAGGAGGCGATTCCCTTTAGCTTGAATTTGACGTCATTTTCACAAACATTTGAATGGAAAAAGGGAAATCAACGTTTAAAGTCTCTAAGATGCCGAAAAGACTTTAAAAATTATTTTAAAAAATAAAATGATTAGTGTGAGGCTGTATATACTTGATGAGGCAGTTATGTATATTTATATTAATTGTATGAAACGTGTTGTCTAAAAAAATTCTTATATCCTATTATGGAATGACGAGGGCGAAGTCACCCTAGACAAACAAAGCCTGTCGAGACCGGATAGTGCGGCTAGTCTATTATAAATTATATTTCACATTAATTTCTTAAGATAACAAAATATTTAAAAAAATTGTTTAATGCAAATTTTTATAAGGAATTCTATTTGATTTCAATAAGAAAATATTTAGAAAAAAAAGGTGACTTACATAGGACGTTAAGCCGCCATTTATCCTCCAGAGCCGCATCTGGGATGGCAGGGTTTTCTGCTCTACAGGTCAGATATTTGCCGTCGTCCTCTATCACAGGGATGAACGTCAAAATACTCAACGTGGTGTTCTCGTATTCCGAAAACTGTAAACAACACCAATATAGGTTATGTTTAATGAAAATTCAAATACTGTAGTTACTTTAGTGTAGAGGAAAAAAAAAACAATTTTCAAAAAAGGATATTTTCAGTAAAAACAAAAATTATTTTTCAATGATTTGGAAGTCAATTTAAATCTTCAATTTTGTAATCTTTAAAAGCCGTGCTCTGAAAAATAAAAAAAAATCGACTTAACCAATTATTCACTAGGCTGACAGAATTAGTTCATCACTACTCCCTGAGTCATTTCCTCCCATGTTTAAATGTTTTAAATTGTTGTTCTAAATGTAATTCTATTTTCATAAATCTATTCCAAAGTAGTGACTGTGACTGTATAGATGGATAATTTTCCCCACTTTTTTTGTAGAACAGTAAAAAAAACCTCGATATTATTTTAAATTTACCTCTCTAACTTGATGTTTTAAATTTCCCTCTCTCAAATGCGCCACTTTTTAGTGAAACAGTTTATATGAACATTTTATTTGAGCCCAAACAGCTTGGAATATTGAAGCAATATTGCAAATCTTGCAAATAGTGCCAATATTGCAAATCGTGCGAATAGTGCCAATATTGCAAATTTTGCAAATAGTGTCAATATTACAAATCTCGCAAAATATTTACAACATTGCTGCAATATTGCTGAGCAATATTCCAAGCTAACTTTACAGGGAATATTGCAGCAACATTGCTGCAATATTATGCAAGATTGGCAATATTACTGCAATATTCCAACATGTCTGGGCATGAATTCCACAAAGTTAAGTGAAAGAGAGAGAAAGAGCACTGCTTTCTTGCAGAAAAAATTGTGAGATTGGGATGATGTGAAATATGTGAGGTGACTATTTTGATTTTCACACTTTTAGAGAGTGCAATATGAATGGCAATTTTTTTTTTACAAAATTCACTAACAAGGGGAGTGTGTTAACACGATTTGAAAAAATTTTTAGTGTGTTTAATGAAAAGATGTTAAAGGGAAGGGCTCTCAAGTTGTTTAAAAAATGTTAAAGATTTTGCTTGTGAAATAACTTAACAAAGGGGTGGTAAATCGGTAAGGTTTTTTTGTAAACAAGAAATCTCGAGTTGAATCATGTTGTGAACTATTTTTTTTTTTTTTTTGTAATTTATTATTTTTTTGGATTTTTTTTAAGAATTTTTTATTATTAATAAATAAATAAAAAAAAAAGTTTCTTTTAATTAATGGTTTTACTTTTATTGTTTTCCAATATATTTAAAAAAATTATTATACGAAAAATAAAAATATAAGAGCGAAAATAAGTCAAAGAAATATGTATAGCATAATACTCTTAAATGTAATATGTTAATTTTAAATTTATTTATATGTTCAATTAATTAGGGTCCGACCGAAACAAGATTTTCAGCCGAATTTTTTTCCCTCCCATGAAAATCATTTTACTTTTTTTAGGGAAACAAAATTTTTTCTCCCTCAAGTGAAATCATTTGACTTTTTTTTTTTTTGCATGCGAGTCTCATCCCATTTTTCAGACTCTGGTTTCGGCCGGCCGAAAGTTTCGACTACTTTTTGGCCGAAACAGAAACTACGCAAACTATGATTTTTGGGAAACTGTAACGAAAGAATATTCGGTCGGTTTCTACAATTAATAGTAATATATTTCTCGTATAATAATTTTTTTTAAATATATTGGAAAACAAGTTAAAAATTAAAAGATTAATTAAAAGAAACTTTTTTTTTTATTTATTTATTAATAATAAAAAATTCTTAAAAAGTAAAAATCAAAAAATAAATAAATTACAAAAAAAAAAAATAGTTGACAAGGATGATTCGAACTCGAGATTTCTTGTTTACAAAGAATGAACCTTACCGATTTAGACCGGCTTTTGTTAATGTTTTGTAGCAACGGCATAAGGATGTTGGAAAATCTTTAACATTTTTTTAAGACGAAGTTGAGTAGTCCTTCTCGTTTAACATAATTATTTTTCATTAAGTACTACACATAAAAAAATTTTGTTAAATCGGTGTAAGGTATACCCCCTGTAAGATCTCATTAAAATCCTTTTGAAAAATGTATGTAGCATGTCTGCTTTGCCGTTCATCTCTTAATTAGTGTAGATATCATGAAACACATACATAGGGTTTGATAAAGAGAAAAAGATCAATGAGCTATCAGGATTATAATGCCAATTTGGGACCTTTATGACAGATAGAGAGGGTTATAGGCTTGTGTGCTTTCAAGCGTCATATACTGTATCTAGGGTAAATAAGGGAAGGAATTTTTTTAGAAAATAGGTTTTTCTCATGTCTATATCTATAGTGATTGATCGATAATTTATGAATTTTCTGATAGAGATATTTTCTTTACTCATCCACTTTTTTTTTTTTTTATTTTATCGTACTTGAAAGCAAAGTTTAATAATGTTTAAAATAGTACAAGTACATGAACATTTTCAATGAACAATAAATACGAGTACATCCTTTGTTTATATACAGTATATATTTTCATTAAAATATGAGATATATTTAGAAATCTTTTGGGGACAAAAAATATTTAAAAAATGAACTAATTACACCGGTCAACAGGATTTTTGGGTCTGATTTCTGCATAAGAAATTTTCGTTTCTCCTACGCTAAAAATAAAGGGAAAAATAATTTTTTCATCAAAGTCTGCTTTTGTAGAAACTAGAGCAATGTGTGTGTGAATGGGAAAAAAAGTGTGAGTGTTTAAAAAAAAAAATAAATAAATAAAAGCAAAAAAGGGGTCGTCCACATATTACGTAACGCCTTTTTTGACGATTTTCTAGTCCCCCCCACCCATGTCACAGTTAGTCACATACAGACAAACAAACCCCTTACAAATATATCACAACATAGAACTACCTCTTCTCCCCGAATAAAATTTTTTATAAAAAATTTTGTTTTTAGTAAATTTTCTCTCGTGACTCAAATAATCACTCCATTTTTCCATATTGTGAAAATCATTCCCCCTAACGCGTTACATAATATGTGGGCGACCCCAAATGGAAATTTAAGTGTTTTACTGAATCAGAATTCCAGCATTAGAACAGAAACCCAAAAAACAATTTTTTTTGTTGACCTGAGTTTTTTTTTTTTCTAATTCACACTCACATTCACACAGTCTTTTCGGCAACTTAGGCCATTTAAGACTTTTAACGATACTCGTATGTTTAAGTATATCTATTGGGGGTCCAGGCATTTCTATTTAAGCCATTTGGTATCCAAAAGCCTTAAATAAAATCATTGGACTGCCTGGGGTCCGAACCCGCGACTTTTAGTATAAGAGGTTAGCACGCTACCCCAAGCCCCGAGGGCTGTGGTTATTTATAAAGAGAAAAAATATGATTAAGACAAAAAATATAATTGTGAAAAATGAAGCCAAGTTTAGTGCAAATGGCGTGTTGATTTGTCGACTCCGCCGGTAAAAGAAATTATATCTATGGGTGCCAAGATCTACAGAAATTCTTTCGAACAGAAATACATACAATGTTCTTCAAATTGTTTTAAAAGAACTTTTTTGGGTGGTCCCGAGTTCGCTTCCTGTCCCAAGCGAGAAATATTTATTTCAAATTATTTGGCTATCAATCATTTGAAATAAATAGAGCTGGGGTCTAAATGGCCGAAAAAAGACCTTAAAATAAATTTAAAAAAAAAAGAATTTTTTTTATTATAAGTAGATATATAACTTGACAAGTACTCATAATTTGTACTTGAATTATATAAGAAAACTCACACATTGCAATGCGTTGCCGAACTTGTCTGACTCTAGGTCTTGGCTCACCGGTACTTTCTTATAGTAATTTCAATATATTTTCATTTATTAAACTAGATTCTAAAAACCCTTTGAATAAATCAAATAATTCCGTTGTAAAATATTCGTATTATTATAATAATAAATCAAAAATTTCGTTTTCGAAGCTCATCTAATCCTGAAATTCATTAAAAAAAAAAATTATACCCAGTGAAAATTATTTATTATGCATACATATTAAATTCTCTCTATTAGACTAAATAATTTAAGTTAATACACAAAAAGTTAATATCAGGAGCGGACCTGACTATAATCATTCATTAATACCGGATGGCCTATATTATTTATAAACGGCATATACTTGTAAAATAAATTAAGCGCAATTAATGTAAACAGACAAAAATTCGATCCAGGCGTGAATCGAACCGGCGATCGTTTTAATTTAAACTATATTCTAATTTAATCCTTTAGTATCTCAGATGCATTGAAAATCGAAAAGGATATCCAATTCTGCCCTAAAGATCTTAAATGTATTTTCTATTTAATTAAATTTTAATTAGATTCCTTCGTAGTGGAGTTAAGTAAATAATTAAAAGATATCCGGACAAATAGAGCAAGAGATGAGCTTAAAATATTTAAAAATTGAATTTGAAAAAATCTTTAGAAGATAGCATGTTTCAATGAGTTAGGAGTTACTCATCCAAATGTACAGTACGTAACAACACGTTTAGCTCTTCCGCTTCAATATTCTCTTTGACCCAAACAAGATCAATTTCTAATTCAATAGACTATTTATTAAAGGTTTCAGAGTTGCTCGAGTTGAATATCCCCTCAGAATGATGCAAAACTTGTAACAACTATTTAGGCATCAATGGGGTAAGATGAAAACATCTAATTGAGAATGGGATATAGAGAAACCCGAGGTGATCATTATATTATCTTCATCGGAAATTTATTATCTTAATACCAGAGATAGCGCAAACTTTTTTTAAATCAATAAATTCAAACAAATTCTAAATACCAGACAAGAAAATAAAACTCAAATTACACAGGGGAATAAAAAAGACCTTTTTTTGTTGGGTATTTGAAGCTATTTCTGAGTATTTGGCTAGCGCTGATTCTAAAAATGCCATCAGTTTTGCCTAATCAAGTCTAATTTTAGAGCTATACATGTAGAGTAAATAAAATTTTAATAGAATATGTGCCCTAAATCGATTCTTATTTTGAATTACCTGGATTTTTTTAAGGCGACACCCCTTAAAAATATGCAAATTGTTATAATAGATATACATTTTACGTTTCAGCCCAATCGGAGGTCATTTAGATGTGTCGCAAACGGCTAAAAGTTAAAAAAAACGAATTTATAAGTTTTTTAAAGTGAAACTTTTTATAATTGTGAGATTTAATTATTAAATTTTTAAATTGATAAAATATAATTTTTAAAATAATTTAAAATGATAAAATGATCTTCAATTAGTAAATAAATATTGTTCTCAGTTTTTAATTTTTTTTTTTACTTTGGACACCCCTAATACAATTTTTCTGATCCCTTAATGAAAAAAACAACAACAAATTTTACAATATTCTATTATTCCTTAGCTTTCCAAAAATCATTCATATAGTTCATTCCTATGAGCTCTACTGCCGGAGAGCGAGCAAAGGGCCTAAATAATAGACAGTCATATTAGGGGTGTCTAAAAAAGAAAAGAAAAAAAAATCGATTTTTCTAAACTTTTAGCCGTTTGCGGCACGTCTAAATGACTTCTGATTTGGCTAAAACTTAATATTTATAAATATTATAACTTTATGCATATTTTTAAGGGATGTCGCCTTAAAAAAATCCAGGTAATTCAAAATAAGAGCCGCTTTAGAGCAAATTTTCTATTAAAATATTATTTTCTTTATAGCTCTAAAACTCGACGTGATGGGGCAAAATTGATGGCATTTTTCAGCGCTAGCCAAATACTCAGATATAGCTTCTGATTTTTGGAACCGCTACCCAAATATCAAGGAATAGCTTCAAATACTCCGGCAACAAAATCACTGTTCCCCTGTGTAATTAATAATATCTATTGATTACTAAAATATAAAGTTGGTTTTATTGAACTTAATAAATACTTAATATAGAGCAAGTGTCAGAATTGGTTTTCTTATTCAAATTAGATATGTTAATAAAAACTCTTGACTATAAATTTTAAAAATTATTTTCTATTTCTTTTCAAAAATTTGTTTCAATGATGTCAAATTAATCTGTCAAGTATGTAATAAATAAAATTAAAAGATTTGAATAATAACGATAATTACCATAATTTGATGAGATCTCGATAAAAAAATGATTTATTGACGCCTTAAGAGTACGTAGAATATATTTCAATATAATTTTGCATTTTCTTTCAGTAATTTTAATAGAAAAAAAAAAAACACCTAGAAATAGAAATTTTGAAAGGAATTCCCACTAAGGTGCTAATTAAATTCAAAATACAATCTTAAATAACCCTTAACTACCAGTTGTAACCTAAAATAAACTAGCTTGTAATTTGGTCCATCAGTAATCGATGCTTTTTATTTTCATTTTCCATGGAGATTTGTCACGCTTTTAAGTCATTCAAATTTTTTCTGGTCAATTAGAAATGCTTTGAGTTTATTAAGAGGCTTCGATACAAATTTAGAAATTATAATCGAGTTAAGAATAGAGAAGGAAGGTTTGAGCTTGAGGCCTCTGGACCAATCTCCAAGGCGCTTGTGAGCTATTCAAACCGAAACATCCTAATTATACTCATGACACGCATTCAATATGGAAATTTCAATTTATATTCTCTCCTCCTCAATTGGAAATTGGAAATGTTATCAAAATTAATGAAGCGGTGATGTATGGTGAAGCGTGGCGCACCTTTAATATGGAGGAACTTAGTTCTAGATATTTAGGTAAATCATTTATGGCATGTAGAAGAATTTCACATTTTATAAATACAGTAGATCAAGAATTATCCGAGCTAAGATTTTGTTCCTCTTTCGTGTTGATAAATGAAAGGGCGCTAACACTCCCCCTTCCCTTTGGACAGAAAAAAACATTAATATTATGATTTTAATCATACAAAACTTCTTTTTTTAATGCTTGTTTGAATCCGGAATTAAAATATAATAAATCATTATTACCCGCATTACTCTCCCCCTCTCCACTGCCTCTCCGCCTTTCCGGAAAATTTTGGACTCCTCCCTCCCTTAAAAAATTCCCGAGACTGTCAATAGGCGCTAGGCAATCAATTCTATTTCCTTCTGAGTCGTGTCATACAACTTATTTATTCGCCCACCAATAATGAGAGATAGATGTTTTTTATATTTTCGGCTATTCGGGCCATTTAGACTCTATACGAGACTCATTTTTTAAATACATGAATGTGGGGATCTAGGCATATTTATTTATACTCAGGGCCGCAGACAGAGGGGAGCAGGGGGCTATATCCCCGCCCATTGAGGGGGCCCGAACCCGCTCCAATCTTAAAATTCTAATTAAAAATAATTTTCAAGGTTAAAATTTCAATTAAAAAAATATTTTTCATTAGATTTTTTTTTCTTAGGGGGCCCTTTGAGCTCAAATCTTAAAATTATAATAAAAAAAAATCACTCACTTGAAATCCCGTGGGCTGATTGGGATAAAATATAAAGGATGCGCCTTGAATTCTGATTCTAAAGAGAGATAGATCAAATTGTTTCATCTGTCTAGGTTCCTCAACATAAATCTGTTCATATTTCTCTCTCATTTCATAATTATTTGTCAATTATATTTTTCTGTTCGTTTATATAAAATTAAATTTAACAAATGTGTAAATAGTTGAATATCTTAATCAAATGAGTAGATATCGAAAATTATTTAAATAAAATTATATACAGAGTGTCCGAGTTATCAAAAGAAATTGTAAAGTGTTTCAAGAATTTAACGCACCATTAAAATATACTAATTTACTGATTATTGACCCCGGATGTCATGCACAATTAAAGTACTGTACATGATAATATTATTAATAATTAAAAAAGTACATCAGTAAACTACTAGAACTTTTTGGCAGATTTTGATTAAAAGTTTATTTTCACGCTTCACTTAAATATAAAATTTCAACCTTCTAGCTCAATTTCTTTATGCTTTAAATTGAAGACAGACCATGTTGCGATGTTGGATTCAGGGGATCTCAAAACTTGTGTATCCATCAAAATCTCGTCATCGAATTTTTGACATGAAACCAATTCTCTCTTTATATATTAAAATATATAATAGAGAAAGTAAAATGGAAATCTAAATGCAAAATGTAGCCCCCAAGGAGTTGCTTTTCTCTGCTAAATTATCAATTAACACTAATATTAATTAAGAATTAACTCCTATTAAATAAAAAAGTTTAATAAATATTAAATTTTTGTCAAAAGTTTTCTACCCTTTTAAAGATGCATTACATTCTTATAAGAATAGTTGAGTTAGATATAAAATTTTAAGTAAATTTCAAGAGAAGAGTTTGGGGATGTTTATACGCTCGTAAAAAGAGAGGCAACTTTTTTCATGAATATAATTATTTTGTTTTTCTCCTCTTTATTAACATCATTTAATTTAATATATCGCAAAGGTAAATAATGATATTATTATTATTATCATTCGTTACATCGACTTAATTAAACATAATTTTTAAAAACATACCAAAAGACAGTTTTTTTTATGTGTTGTATTACTATTTTTATACAGAGATTTTCTCTTTTAATTGCTTCCCCTTTTATTGTCATAAAAAGTGAAATTTTAATCTTATTATGTCATCTGAAAATTAATGATGAAATTAGAAGGTGTTAAGAGATGAATTTTTCACTAAGGGTTTTTTAACGAAATCTAGTCTTGAATAAAAATAAAATTCAAAATAAGGATCTTAAAAGATTTTTTAAACAAAGATTTTATTCTGATTGGGAAAATATCTATTGAATGATAGAAATAAATTTAATTTAGAAACAGACAATGAAAAATTTAACTAATAAATAATGGGAGATTTGCCGAATAAGTGTAATTTGATTCTAAAATCAAAAATAAATTGAGGCACTGTAAAAAAATTCATTTCCTAGCAGCCAAATCTATTTTATTAGTAGCCGTAACAGGCTGACGTTTCTCCTCCTTGTCTAGGCCTTCAGAGCTGCATTTTTAATATTTAATATTTAATAAATTAATTTAGCCACACAAAAAAACTGATGAAAAAAAAATTTCAAAAAAAAAAAAAGAAATTATCCTTCCCGTATCGAATTTTCAATGAAAAAGGATTCATAAATAATTAGAAAAACAAAATACAAAGATTTTATATGGTTTGAAACAGGAAATTAAAAAAATCCTTCCATTTAAAAAAGCAAGATGAATTTACTAAACACTCCGAGATGGTTTTCATAATGAATAGAAATTTGTATTTTTTATTTTAAACCAACATTTCATTCTGATTGGGCAAATATATATCAAATAATGGAAATAAATTTAATTTAGAAACTGACAATGAGACCAGAGCAGCATTAATATCAAATGAAGAAATTGTTAATAAAGTTCAAATTTGAAAAGTAAATATTTCCATTTTATTGACAAAGACTACAAAAGATTGAAATTATTAATAAAAAAAAAAAGGTAGAGTAAGACAAATAGAAAATGGAGAAATAAATTTTGGAACGATCACATTTCTTTGTTTTAAAGTGAGTTAATTCCCAGGGTAACTTTTAAAAGAAACAAATTGCAGTAAAGCAACCAGGAAAAAGGGTTTTAAGCGACGAGATTTTTAAAACACCGGGTTCCTCTTTCTTTCTAGGTCTATTTTACAGGCAGCCCTCTATCAGCCCTATTGCTCTCTTTCTTTTCCCCCAGCAGTGAATTATTATTCAACATTCTTCCTCTCTTTCTACTTAATACAACCCTCGGTGGCTTCATTTCCATTCTTTTTTTTCGACATTTGAATCTCGTAACAATAACTCTGTGCCAAAAATTGCTAGTTATTTTTTTCCCGCCGTTTATTTTATTATATCATTTGAAATATAGGTATATTTTTACATTTATATAAAAATGAATGTTTATTTCTTTGGAAATCATGTAATATGTAATGAAATTTGATATTCAAAAAGGAAGTTGAACCTTTGATAGTAGAAGGAAAGATCTTGCAAAACCCTCCCCCTTTCGGTGGTCTTTGAGGCTAGATTCTTCATAAAGAATTAATAAACAACTTCTCATGAATTACTAATTTTCAAAAATAATCATGAATTTTTTTCAAAAATATATAAAGGCAGAAAGATAATCGAAAAATTTTTTTCTGAATGTGGAGGTTCATATATTTCCACCACTTTATATTATTTCAACAAATTGGTAAGCCCTCGGGGCTTGGTGTAGGGGTTAGCTAACCTCGTATACCAAAAGTCGCGAGATCGGACCCCAGGCAGTCCGATGATTTTATTTAAGGCATTTGAATACCAAATGGCTTAAATAGAAATGCCTGGACCCCCAATAGATATATTTAAACATACGAGTATCGTTAAAAATCTTAACTGGCCTAAGTTGCCTAAAAGACTGTGTGAATGGGTGTGTGAAATGAGAAAAAAGTGTGAATGTTTTTTTATAATAATAAAAAAATCTGGTGTGACTGGCGCACAGCACACAACTTTCTCTTACCTTCGGTAATCGAATGTTGTGTACTGTGCTTGTCACACCAGATTTTTTGTGTCGACATGTATTTAGTTTCCGACAGTATGGTACATTCGATTTTCAAGATGTAAAATTTATAAGTATGGCAAAATATTTATATTTTGTTACCATGGCAACCATTTCTCCTATCTTTTCTATGGAGAACAAGAGTAAAGTGGTCTTCAGAAGATTTCAATCACAAAATGAGAATATACATTTTATTGAGAATCTAAAAAATAATTGATTTTTGAATTTAAAAAAAAATCGTTGGAGCAAATTTTGAGAAAATCGAAAAAAACTGAAAAAGTACATCAGTAAAGTACTAGTACTCTTTGGTCGATTTTGTTCAAAAGCTTCGTGTGACGTCCCATGGGGGTGGCTAACTTAAATATAAAATTTCAACTTCCTAGCTCTTTTCGTTCTTGAGATATTTTGTTCACAGACACACAGACACACAGACACACAGACAGACAGACAGACAGACAGACAGACAGACCATGTCGCGAAACCCACTTTTTTGGATTCAGGGGACCTCAAAACGTGAAGATCCATCAAAATCTCGACATCGAATTTTTGATATGAATCTAATACTTTCTCTCTATATATATATTACATATATACATAGGTAAGAGAAAGTAAAAAAATGAATAAAAAAAATTGGTATAAATAAATATGGATGGATAATTGTGTAATAATTATATAAAAAAATTTGGCAAATGGGCAGGAGACTCTCCTCGGAATGGCAGCCAGGGTGAAAAAATTTTTTTATATTTTGTCATCGACATTTCGAGCGCTCGTCTCACAAGGGTTTTAATTTATTTTGGTAATTATTATTTTTTTTTATAACATACAGAATATTCATAGATCTGTACTTATAGCCTATTAACAATTTTGTTTAGTAGATAGGCCCCTACACATTGAATAATTTAATATGCTGTATACATATAAGCCTAATAAAAAAATTAACCAATATAACAAAAAAAAAATAATGCCACCCTGCCCTTCCAATCCTCTTCCAGGGAATTGGCTCGAATCCGTTTGCACGGGGACCCGTTCCGGTCTTTTTCGACATCTGAGGCCATGTAGACTCCGCATCTATTTATTTCAATTGATTGGTATTCTATTGAAATAAATTTTTCACTTGAGCCGGGATGCGAGTCCTTGACGTTTGGCATACGAACTAATGCTCTCCCTTATTTAACTTATAAAAAGAGATGGGATCTAAATGGCCTTCGATGCCAGGAAAACCTAAATTAAAACAAAATTACCATTGTTTTTGTTAAAATAATATTATTTTATGTATTTTATTAATACAATTAGGGATTTGTAAAATTTCATTTCAAAATTCTAAACCGAAGTTGGTCAAAAAGAGTGTGGCGGACGGACATATATATATAAAAAATAATTTTCAAGTTTTTTCTCATCATAAAAAAGGGTATTTACAGGCCAGCTATTTAAAAATACATGAGTCAATCACCTCAATCTTACTTTTTATAAAATTTCTAGGTGAGTTTATTAAGGCTAGTCAATATATTCTATGTCTACTATAATATATAAGATTATATATTTCCTTGGTACACTTTATTATGAATATGATAAGTTCATCCCCTCTTGCTACATACTTAGCATCGTAATCTATATGATAAAATGAAATCCTTTCACCACGGAATTCGGATGAAAAATATCCTGTTATTCGGTCGATTAATCTGAAGATCATAAATCATCGGAAGGAAGCACTTTATGGGATGAATCCTTGACAGACACCCGAGGATTAACATCGCTCCGGCCCTTAAAAGGCGGCCTGATGAACCCGGTTCGATTCTCATCTCGCATAATCCATAAAAAGAGGTAAGTGGCTCGCGGCATATGAGTCTCCCCTCCTCCTCCCCCCCTACCCTCCTACCCTCTATTCACAACCACTCATCTCCAAGGTGGCTTCTTTTCAATTGAAACTTTATTAGCTCGACATAAAAATACGGACATCAATTTATAATTGACTTAAAAAAAAAAGTTTTTATTTCCATAAGAAAGTAAAAGTTATCTGAATTAAAAGTTGGTAAATTGGAAGAGATGGTTTTTTGCTCAAGTTTTTTTTTTTTTAGGTCAAATGAAATATAAAATAAAAAAAGCATTCTATTTATCCTTCGGCATCATATACCATCAAACCCATATAAATTTTAATTGGTTTTGTTTAGAGAAATTTAGATACTTAAGGGAGTAAGAGGTTCAAGTTTTAAAAAATGGAGTAGTCCCTGTATATTTCTTGAACCAAAGACAAGATTTATATATATATTTTTTTCATTTTTATTTAAGGTCTTTTGCTGCATCTATGGCCATTTAGATCCCGTTAATTAAATTGATTGGTAGTCAATTTAAATAAATGGAACGGGATGCGAACCCGTGTCCCTTGATCAGCATGCTAACCACTACACCAAGGCTCGGGGAAGATTTATATTTCTTGATTTAATAGTAATAGTAATTAAATCAGATATCAAATAAATTGGATAAATGCACATCTTCGGCCTTTATCCTGCAATTAATGTAAACTCATTTGAGAATATAAATAATAAAAAAATAAATAAAATAAATATTGTATATAACAGCATATTTTAAAAAGGGAAAGAATTATTATCCTAACTCCCACCCCCTTAAATATATATAAAAAAATTGTGGGAGGGGGTCGTTCACGATAATAAATAATTCTTTCCCTTTTTAAAATTTGCTGTTATATATTTGACATCTGATTCACCCTAAAAAAAACTTATTATATATAATATTTATATATTAGAGAATAGCAAAAATTAATATTAGTATGATTTTATAGTGATGGTTGGTGAAAGTATAGAATTAGTTTTTTATTTACATTTTTTGTTAAATTTAATTGAAATAAATTAATTCAATAACTTTATATTCACACGTCATTTAATAAAATATTTCAAATTTTAATAGCATATTTTTTTCCATTAAATTCTAATGAAATCTAATTAATTTTTATTAAAACCATTTATATATATATATATAATGTTATGTAATATTTTATTAAATATTAATATAGAAAAAAATAAATAACTTTTTATTTTAAACAGTAATCAAATTTTTTTTATCCTATATCAGCGATATTGATAACGATTTTATTCGAGTTGCGTTCTCCCTCTGCCTATCAAATATTTTTGTTTATCTTTCAATTTTAGGATAAAGAGGCGATTTGATTCGTCGGGCATTTATAGTTAGTGAAATATATTTTCATATATAAACACCGAATGAATTTTTTTTATTAATAGACTATTCCAAGCAGGCGTACATTGGTTTCTATTATTTTATTAAAAATAAACTCTACATTTAAATTCAAGCAAGAAATTCAAGGGCTGAGACGAGTCGATGAATCTCTGGATGGATAGCTCAGGGGACAAGGCTATTAATTGAAACCATTAAGATTATTCTGGTTAAGCAGGGGTAAGGACGGATGAACCTAGAAGGACATTAAGGAGGCTCGGGAGGGAAGTGGTTACGCATGTTTTTCCCGATAAGATGGCGTTGTGTGTCATAAAAAAGTATGTCCAAAAATCAAGTAATTCAAAAATTTGCCAAGAGATGTCAGAATGGTAGCTAATAATATTTAAAGCATTTGATTGATTTTCATTGATCTTTTAACAATAAATAATTTATAAATGTTATTATATATTATGTATCTTTTATAAAAGCATAAAAATATATAAATATAGGCCAGATATAGGCTAAAACTATATCGTCTGTTAGACTAGCTTGCCATCTATTGCAAGAATGCTGAACTAATTTGACAGTTGGTTTTTAAATAAATCATCTAAGCTTATAATAATTAATATGTGATTAATAATAACAATAAATTCATTTAAAATTAAAAAAAATTAAAGAATATTGGGACAGATTGTTTTTTTGTATTTGATTGATAACAAAAAAAAAGTAAAATTAATTACGATAATTTTTTAATAAGTCATTAAAAAAATTATAGCTCGATGTCCCAATAATCTCTTATGAATTTAATTCATTTAAAAAAACCGCACTGAAAAATTCCTTATAATAGTCTAGTTTTTTTTAAAAGTACGTTTAGACGTCGCTCCTGAACCCCCTTAAGGCACTTGGTGCCTAAATATCATTTGATGGCATCAATTCTTTTTTTTTAAATTTATTTAATAGCCTATTCACGTTCAATATAACAAAGTATATATTCAGAAAAATCACTTTAACTTTCATTTTCACTTTTGTTCTGTTCAAAAATCCCTAATAAAAAACATTTCAGAATATTTGCTCCAATCAACACTAAGGATCATTTTTTTGTTAATGAATAAATACCGAATTTTAATCTAGCAAGAAATTTTTTATTGAAAATTAAACTATTATATAGTAATTTATTCTTTCATTGATGGGGAAAAAAAAAGTTTTTTAACCAGCCATAAAATAAATCTTGTTCTGATCATATTTTTATGATCGAATTATGCTAACTCTTGAGAGGTTATTTTAAAGCTTTTCCCAATAATAATAATAATAATAACATAAATTTTTAAATTTTATTCTGGGCTTTTAAAAGAGAAAAAATATTAGAAAAATTTTTTTATATTTTTTTCCCTTTAAAGGCTTTTATCGTTCGGAGACTTTGACCTAGTTTTATTATTAGATATTCATTTTAAAGGTAAGATGAAGCAAACGACTTTAGAATTTATTTTAATTCTAATTTTTTTGACCAATTTAATACTTTTTCTATGAATTTTTTTCTGTCTTATAAAATAAAATTTAATTGGTGTGGATAACCACTCAAAGATTTCACTTTGAAAATAGATATATCGTATTGTAGTGATAAAATTAATGTCATTATTGGAAATTTTATTAAAATTTAATTCGTATTAAAATAAATTAACGATTTATTTATTTTTTATTATTGCTGATGAAAAATCTTGTTAGTATTCAATGCAGTGATTTCATAGAACGTTTAATTAAGAATTCCCTAATCCAATTAACGTATAACAAGAATGATTGTTGACAGGTTATGTGTAAACAAGCAATGTCTTGTTTCCTGACTCAACAAAAACACTCGACTCGTTCGTTATATTGCTTTACAAACACTGGCACCATGTGGCTGGGTCTCTAAAAGTAAAACCTTCCCTTCCTCCACCAAAACTTCTCTCTTTCTCTCTCTCTTTTTCTTTCGATAACTTCTTTCCAAATAAGAAATTCAATCCAACTTTATTTGTTTCTAGTTTGTATTATTAATAATAATATTTTTTTAATTAAAAATATATATATGTATATTAAAAAAAAAAGTTTTTTATGGATGGATTAATCATATACATAATTATTAAAATTTATTCAAATTCTTTGCTGAACATAAGAAAAAAACGTAGCACCGTTGTTTTATAAGAAAACTTAGACTAATACTAAGAAAAATAATGGACAAGATAATGTAATTAAATTACTTTTTTATAATAAATGTAAATATAGGAACGCCTGGGAGTTAGGTAACCGAATGAAGGATAAGGGATAAAAAGAAACTCCTCCTCCTTCACCCCCACTCTATGACTTTTCATATTTTTCTATTAGGTCCGAGGTAGTAGGCGGGGTTTTATATTCTACTCCGTTTTCATATTGCTTTTTCTAAGGAGGAGCTAAGCTTCTCTTGCTTCTTTTCTTTCAGTTTCTCATCCCTTATAATCTGGTTGCCTAACTCTTAGGTGTTATCTAGATTAAAAAAAGATGGCCCCTTTTATTTACCCTTTCTAATTCTTTAGTATAATAATCATTGGACTTTTTTGATGATAGCCAAAAGAAAAGAAGACTCTATTAAGTGAAAAAAAAGATAGACCTAATTAAATATTTATTTTTACTTTCTCTTACCTATGTATATGGTATGTAATCATTACTAAATATAAAGCACTAGCCACTGACTTTTTGTCCCTGTGTGTATGTGCCTGTTCTCTCGATGAATGGCCAGAGTTATAAGAAGTGGAGTAGGAGAGGGACATTTAAAACTTTAAAATTTTGCAATTGTTCTCCTTCGGCGAGCAATTGCAAAATTTCCAAACAGTGAGTAAGAATAAGTTTGATGCATTTGCTCGCTTCGACGAGCAAGGGGGTTCAAGGGGCGTAGCGGAAGGCGGGCTTTACCACTTGTATTATATATATATAGACAGAAAGTATTGGATTCATGTCAAAAATCTGATGACGAAATTTTGATGGATAATATAATATTATCTCAAGAACCAAAAAACCTAGGAATCTATGTTTATATGTAAGCTCATTTTTACTCGAAAAGAACTATAACTTTTTTTTCAATTTTAAATATTGGCTAAAAGCCATTTTTTACGAAAAAGACAACGAGAAATTTTTCCATCATCGAGAAATTTTTCGACTCTCTTATCGAAAATGAAGCACTATTATTGCGAATTACAAAATCTTTTTTAAACAAAAGAAATTTAATCCAACTTTATTTGTTTCTACAGTTAGCTTGTATTAATATAAGCCACATATATTAAAATTAAATATTTAAAACTTAACTTATTAGTAATAAGTTTGAAGCTATTATTATATTTGTAGAAATTTATTATTAAACTTGAAATACTGTATTTCATATCCGTTGATAGATAACATTTATATTGATAATACATGTAATATTAATTAAAATAGAATCAAACTCTATTTATCAGTAAAAAAAATTATTTTTAATTATTAATTGAATCAAAGTGCTATATAGAAAGTGATGTGAATTTCCTGTTATTTATATATACGTGTAGATAGAGGAGAATATATTTTTCAGGATATTTTATTTTATTTTTTTAGTATAATCGATATCGCTATTAAATTTGAATATAAATTGAATATATATATATATAATAAACAATTTTATAAAAATATATGGATATGAGCTTGTCGCCTCCAGAATTGCATTCATGAATTTTTTTAGTAACGTGTTTATTTAAAACAGAGAGAAAATTAGCCTACTATAATTCCAATTCAGGAATTAATAAAAATAAAAATCTAGAAAAAAAAAACACTTCCCATTTTTACATTTCAAATTATAAAATTCAATTAAATCTATTATTTTGAAATTAAAAATGAGAGAAAATAATGCAAAATTTACTTTACACTCACCATAAAAAAAAAAAAAAACCCAGTTCTTTGTTTCTTCTTTGGAAGGCTTTTTCTAATCTACTTTTAAGATATTGTAATTTTATAAACGTTTCATTTAAAATTTGAAATAACTTATACATTTCTAGTTTTAAATATAACAGACAAAAATGTAGAAATTTTTTTTGTTATAGCAAAAATTTCAAAGTCTACAAATAATCTTTCCTTTCCAATATTCTGATGAATTTATTTTTTTTTTTTTCAAATTTAAATAAATTGAAGGGCTTAGTGAAAGATAGTCATAAGCCACAATACATTAGTTTGGAGATAATGACAAATAAAAGTTAGACTCAAATCTGTAAATCAGCCACCACTGTGCGACATAGAGACTTTATCGATATTTGAATGACGAAGAAAGGTTAAAAATGTTGTTAAATGACAATTATTGAAAACCCAAAAGCCAAAAGGTGTGGGGAATTTATTTAAATCATTTCGATACCATATAAATGTCTTCACTTCAATAAAATACTTATTGTTTAAAGCCTAAATGGCCTAAGATGCCGAAATTACTTAAAATTTCGATGAAAAATTTGATTTCTTAAAAAAAAGGTCGGTACGTAAAACGCAGGCGAAACACGCATTGCGCTCTCAGTTGAGTTGCGCAGGGCTTCAAACGCCGTGCGGAACGTTTTAAGGCCGCAGCTAAGAAACACTCCGGGTTGCCTAACTAACAGGAGACTCCGTTAAACAAACAAACATAGGCTAGCTAGAAAAGAAAGTATGTTTTGCAATCTCAAATAGAGTTTGTCTATAAAAACGAAAAACTTGAGAACCCAAGAATTAAATACATTTGGTGTGACTAATGGCACAGGACACAACTTTCTCCTACCTTTTTCAGAAATTGAAAATTGTGTTTTGTGCTATTAATACGAGATTTTTGGGTTGATATTCCTAGTGTGAGAAATAAAAAAAAAAAATCAATATTGCCCATGCATCGTCATTCTTTTGACTGTGACTAAGCACAAGAATTGGTTATGATTTACAAGAATATATAGCCGAAATGTTGAAAAGAAGGTGTCCAAAAGTTGATAATAATTTATTTCAAAAAGGAATCAAATTCTAAAACATAAATATGTCAAAGTTCAAAATTTTCTCTCAAAACTCCTCCCATGAAAACCTTTACTGAACTAATTCTGTGGATAGGCTACAGGCCAAACTAGATTATCCCAGGATTCACAAAATCTACTGTATATCAGACACCTAAAATTCTTAAAAAAATTCTTCTAGACAACTCAATTTTACTTTCTCTTGCCTATATATGTAATATATAATTAGTGAGATCATGTATTGCGATCATGTCAAAAATTTGATGTCGAGATTTTGAAGGAAATACATTTTTTGAGGTCCCCTACGTCCAAATGTGGTTTTTGCAACATGGTGTACTGCATGTGTGTCTGTCTGTTAACAAAAATTTGCTTGGACAAGCACAGAACACAATTAATTCAAGTGTTGTGCGACCAGTCACACCATGTTTCATTGTTCCAGTTTATCAGTTATTTCATTTCATAAAAAATTCATATGTAAGCTTAAAGTAAATATTTTTTTTCTTTCTCATATTCTCAATGAAAAAATATAAAGCGAAGAGGAAATATTTTATCACAAGGAAAGCTTTATTCAGCCCTTTGATTGTCGAGGTTTGCACTTTGTAGTCGTACAGAGGAAGGTGCCAGAATGAGGGGTTTGTTGATAATGGTGATATGAGTCCCTTGAGACACAAGAGACTGACTATTAATCAGATGGATTGTCTGTTTGAATAGTCTGTGTCTTTAAAGTGAATAATTCAGAGCGCTAATGTGCATAGTGTCATCCTAATAATCATTCATTATTGATTACTACCTTTTATAATTAATTAATTAACTTGTTTAGGGAAAGGGGATTAATATACTAAAAAGGATTCAACATCTGATCTTAAACAAAATGGTGGCAGGTGGTTAGTGAAAGATTAACTAAAGCTTTAATCGTCATAATTTATAGATAAGTCAATTTTAAAATAGAAAAATAAATAAGCAGCCATGTTCAGATTGTGTTTTGGAGAAAACCAGCACTAACCGTATGCCAAATCTCTGAAAAGATTAATCCTATTTTTGTAAATACAAACTTATGCCCCCGAGTTTGGCGTAGTAGGTAGCGTGCCTACCTCCTATACCAAACGTCGCGGGTTCGGACCCAGGCAGTCCGATGATTTTATTTAGGCCATTTGGATACCAGATGGCTTAAATAGAAATGCCTGAACCCCCAATATATATATTACTTACAACGGTTATCGTCTAAAGTCTTAAATGGCCTAAGTTGCCGAAAAGACTGTGTGAGTGTGAATGAGAAAAAAGTGTGAATGTTAAAAAAAAATCTGGTGTGACTGGCGCACAGCACACAACTTTCTCTTACCTTCGGTAATCGAAAGTTGTGCACTGTGTTTGTCACACCAGATTTTTCGTGTCGACATGTATTTAGTTTCCGACAGTAGGGTACAATTGAATTCAAGATGTAAAATTTATAAGTATGGGAAAATATTTATATTTTGTTACCATGGCAACCATTTCTCCTATCCTTCCCTATGAAATACAAGAGTAAAGTGGTCTTCAGAAGATTTCAATTGCAAAATGAGAATATACATTTTAAAGAGAATCTAAAAAATAATTGATTTTTGAATTTAAAAAAAAATCGTTGGAGCAAATTTTGAGAAAATAAAAAAAAACTGAAAAAGTACATCAGTAAAGTACTAGTACTCTTTGGCCGATTTTGATTAAAAGCTTACTTTTCCGGTCCCAGGGGGTGTTTAACTTAAATATAAAATTTCAACCTCATAGCTCAATTCCTTCATGCTTAAAATTGAAACACACACACACACACACACACACACACACCCACCCACCCACAGACAGACCATGTCGCGAAAACCACTTTTTTGGATTCAGGGGACCTCAAAACGTGAAGATCCATCAAAATCTCGACATCGAATTTTTGACATGAAACCAATACTTTCTCTCTATATATATATTACATATATACATAGGTAAGAGAAAGTAAAAAAGGGAGAAATAAAAAAAAAAAAAAAATACAAACTTACGTATATTTGTCATACTATCAAAAACCCATTTTTGTAATTTTAAAATAAAATTTCCTTAGACCGTATAGGTCATGTATTACAAGATCAAACATTTCTGGATTTCTACGATCTTACGCCTTGCGCTTAGGCAACCAAATATACCTCATGCTTATGAGTTTTGCAAGTTTGAAATTTTTAATTTCTTATATTTCTCCTATTATTTTTTTTTATTTTTTTTTAAGGTCTTTTTTGGCATCTAAGGTCATTTAGCCCCATCCCCATTTATTTGTAGGCAAATCAAATGAAATAAATTTTTCTCGCCTGGGACAGGAGGCGAACCCGGGACCCCGACGCGAGAAGCTAGTGTCTTCACTCTGAGCCACGGGTCAAGGACTCTTCCATTATTAAAAGAAGAAGTTTTTTAATTTAAATTTTTTAGTATCCTTTACTTATGCAGTATTTTAATATACAATACTTGAATTAGAGTTTCGCTCCCATTTTGTACGCTTCAGAGAATAAGCCGAATTATTTTTTAGTTCATTCGGTTTTTAAAATATTTTTGTTTTCGAGTTGATGTTGAATGAGCTTCATTAAGAGATTTGTTACCATCAAGACAACCGAGATGAGTGCCATTAGTGGCGGAGTTAATTAAGAGGGACGACAAAAGACGGCAGTCGAAACAAACTGATGTTTTGAAGGATTTCTCATTAATTTCCTTTCGGAAATAGCCTGGATTGACTAAGAATATGTTCATTGAATTCTTTAAAGAAGATAAATCCGCATCAATTCATGAAAAGAAAATAAAGGCCAAAAATAAATATTTACATGTTATTTTTAGCTTAGAAACTAATTAACTTCTTGCCCTCGGGTAGAGGTTAGCGTGCTGGTCTTGTATACCAAGGGTCGCAGGCTCGGATCTCAGGCAGTCCGATGATTTTATTTAAGCCATTAGGATACCAAATGGCTTAAATAAAAATTTACTTGATAAGTTTGGCAAAAATCCTCGTTTTTTGAAATTAAATAAAAATGCCTGGACCCCAAATATATATATTAATTAATCAACGGTTATCGTCAATGGCCTGAGTTGTCAAAAAACTCTGTGAATGTGTGTGTGAATGAGAAAAAACTGTGTGTTTACAAAATAAAAAAAAACTTATTTACTTTTTATTTTCCAAAATTCTGAGTCAGTTAATGTGAATGAGGGTGGCAACTCAGCATATCTTTTATTTATTAGAGAGATTTTTTTTTAAATTTCTTTTGCGGCTTCTGAGGCCATTTAGACCACATTCCTATTCATTTCAAATGATTGGTAGTCAATTAGAATGAAATAAATTTTTTTCACCAGGACTGGAAGTGAACCCGGGATCCCAGTCACGAGAAGATTAGTAGATATATTAATAATAATAAATCTCTAATGAGTAGAAATCTCTAAGCTATGTGATTAAATTTGAAACAGGACAAGAATCTATTATCAGTTCTAGGCCATCCATCTTCAAATCCGCCAACTGGCAATAATACAAATGTGTGATTTTTTTTGACAGTGAAAATGTAATAATGTCATGTTGTATTGGAGTTAATTTGAATAAAATAAAATTAGATGCACAAGTCTTGTTGCTTATTTTGACTTCATTTTTTTTTTTTTAAGGTCCTTCTCGGCATCTAAGGCCATTTAGACCCCATCCCTATTTATTTCAAATGATTTGTAGTCAAATCAAATGAAATAAATTTTTCTCGCTTGGGATGGGAAGCGAACCCGGGACTCCGGTGCGAGAAGCTAATGTCTTCCCACTGAGCCACGGCTCCCGGGCAACTTCATCATTATTAATCGTAAAGCCACAACTCTACATCAATTGATAAATAAAATATAAATATTAAAATAAATTTTTTCCAGAGTAAAAATGATTAAAAATGATCGGGGGATACACACGCCCGCAGCAGGTCTGCATAGTGAACCTTGAGGGACTCATAGGGATACCCACGCCCGCACCAGGGACACACAGTAGATCGAAAGGGACGAGAAGAAAAATGTGTGTCCCTGGTGCGGGCGTGTGTATCCCTGTGCCCGTCAGGGTTCACTATGCAGACCTGCTGCGGGCTTGTGTATCCCTCTATCATTTTTAATCATTTTTACTCGGGTTTCCTCAACCAACTATTATTTTAAAAAACACCCTAAATATTGATTTTTTTATCTTCTTCAATAATTTGTTTTTATTATATGATCATAAATAAATTCACAACTTTTCACTACGAGCGAATTTAATATATGTTTGCAATCTAGTTGTTCCTATAATTCATTCTATTTTTTTCTTTTTTTTTTTTTTATTATTTAAGGGATCCTTCGTTGGCATCCGATATAGTTATTGGCCATTATTCTCACAAGACAATTCATTGCGCCTGTGAACGACCGATATGGGGCAGTTATTTAAGATTATGTTTTTAGGTTAGAAGAGGACGAGGAAAAAAAAATGACCGATAAAAGAATTGATTTGGTTTTTTAATAAGCTGGCTTACATTTTTGGCGATTCTCTTGGTCTGCCTATTTCCTTTCCACCAGGTGATCACAGCCTCCGGTCTGGACCCCGTTGACCGGCATTCTACCTCATAGCGTCTATCCGCAGACACCTCTCGCTCTTTGGTTAATATGTGCACCGAAAGCGGCTTCACTATAACAAATTAAAAAAAAAAAAAAAAATTATAACAATCGTGTCGTATTTTGGAATCAATAGAAGTAAATGATGGGATCTGATTGTGAGATTATTTTGTGAATTTTTTTTTTTTGGATATTAAAAAAAAAGTTATATTCTATAATTATATAGCATATCGTCGGTCCTGTTCAAGACCGGTCTAACTCAGAAAATGCAATTTTAAATTTTTTGCACAAATTATCTTTAAGTCCCTCTGCTATCTTTGTGCAAGTCCGTTTCTTAAACAACTTAGTGGATCCCCCTAGATTGAGCACGGGTAAGTAAGTCATCTTGGATTTGTGGAGTGGGGGGCCGTGCAAGAATGAATGATCTTTTTAAAAAATCTGAAATATTTCGGTTCAAGAAAGAATCATCTTGGAGTTTTCCGATACATTACTGAGAGTGAGAAAAACCTTTGGACATTTATAGGAGAGTTCTATGATTGTCATGATTCGTGCTAAATTTCAGCAATCGAATAACGCAGGTAACGGTTATGAACGGAAAGGGAAAGCAGAAAATTTAATCGGTTAAAATGTTAGACCGGTCTTGTTGTAATGGATTGACAATATAATCTAATTAATTAAATTAATTAGTCTTAATGCCAATTCTGTTAGAATATTATTATTAGGAGAATTTTTAATTATAGACCACATTTTTGTATAAATATATAAATACTGTACAACGTTTCAACTGCTTATTCTGCAGCCGTTATGAGTGAACAGTTCACTTGAGTCGGAGCAAGTGCACAGTGCTTAATAACGGCTGCAGAATAAGCAGTTGAAACGTTGTACAGTATTTATATATTTTTAATAAATATTTAATACAAAAATGTGGTCTATAATTAAAAATTCTCCTAATAATAATATTTCAAACCACAAAAGCTTTAATAAACACATTCTGTTAGAATAAAAGAGAAAACTACAGTATTATTAAAATTTAATTGGATTATTTGGTGACGACCTATAACTCAGATTAATGGATATCTAATGGTTGATATCAATTTCTTCTTTTAAAGCTAATAAAATTCCACAAACTAAATCTACACACAAAAGATATGAACAGACGTACTTTTTTATTTTCTTGAATCGAATCGATTCGAGGCTTAAGAATGACCAATGGCGAAAAAGTAGAGGCGTTGTCTTTTTGACCCGTCTTGGTCAGCATAAAAAAATAGATTTCAATCTCAGAGAAGAGAAAGACGAAAGGAGAAAATAACTGAGTCCGTGCGTTTTTAGAGTAAAGAGAAAACAATGTCGAAAAAAACAGCAGTTAAAATAACAGTGAAACCATTCCCTTTCCTACCTTTTTAATGTATTTCATTGAGAGATAAGTATTAATATATAAGTATTCCTTAATTGTGTTTAACATTTTGATTCTCAGTAGGCATACTCAATTAAAATTATAATGTTTGTTTGAAGTGAAAACAGAATTTCTAAAGCGAAACAAATATTGGTATACTAGAAAGCTATGCATCATTTATCTGTAAATGGCGGAAACGAAAATAATTTTTTAACAATTCTTATTAAAAAACGGTGTCTATGAAGGAAAAAGAAAAAGGAGTAAATTAAAATAATTTATCGACACCTTTAGAGACTTCAAAACCAATGACATAAATAGAATTATAAAACTCAATTATATACCTGTGATGTAATATTAATAGGAGGGTATCATCAAATGAAAAACGCAACTTTAGTTTTTTCTTTACAAAGGTTACTGTATTTATTCAATTTGTACATCTGACGTTAGGATTCCGTGTGTTCAACATCTTCAGAGCTCTTTATGAATGTCAGGATAGGTGAAATGAAGAAGAAAATTCGCAGCTAGTTGTATTTCATTATTTTTATTCCCATTTAAGTTCTACAAATGATATATGATTGAATCATATAATTTACACACATCTGTTCTGAGGATGAACCTAACCGGGATCGAAACGTCAACATAATAGGAATAAAAATAATAAAATACAACTAGCTGCGAATTTTCTTCTTCTTTTCACCTATCCTGATTGAACTACAAGCTATAAGTCCTACGTATCTTTATGAATGTGTCATAGGATATTTTATACATTGTCAGAACCATAAAGGGTATTCTGACAATGTATAAAAATATAAGTACACAAAATCATTCATTCATGTACCTGGACATCATATGTATGTGTATACACATACATATACATATACACTTAATTATTATATAAAGGTATGATTTTGACAATGTATAAATATATTTATATCCCTATAAAACATTAGTTTAAAACTTTAATTGCACAAACAAATATGAAATTATACACAAATGGAAAAATTTTAAACACAAGATAATTTATGTCGACATAAGAGTCTATTTTCACTAATAGACCCGTAGTTTTTTTTTCAGAGATAGAAGGAGCCTAAAAATTTTGTAAAAAGGAGGGGTATTGTAATTTTTTTTCGATGACGTTCATCTAAAGAGTGAACAACGTTTGGGTAATGTCTCACTAATTGACAGAGTTCAAATTATACTCTTATACTATAATATGCAAAAAATTTTTTATAATTTTTAAAATGAAACGATTTTTGGGTAGGGGTTGAAACCCCACCGGAGCCCCCCCCCCCCCCACCACCTGTTCACACTTTAATTAAGAAAAGGAATTTATTAGTTTTAGTGCTTCTGTTTTCATTTTTCTTTTATCTTAAATTTTAATCAGAAATTGATTCTTGGAATGCTAAATAATAATATTTTTGATACAATTTTTTATTATTTTATGTGTATTTATTTATTTATAGTATTGGATATAAATGACAGAAGACAAGTAAAATAGCTTCAATCTCCCTAAAAGTCTCTTTTAGAAAGAAAGAAAAAAAATGAACATACTTAATTTTTAAATTCTATACTGTAGAAAACACGCGATCATAAACTTTTCCACATTGTCATATTAAAAGTTAGCAAAAGATTTGTGGCTAGTGAAATTGACGTGATGAAAATAGGAAAACAGTCAGAGAGAGAGAGAGAGAGAGAGAGATATTATCTCTTTCAATAAAGTTCCAGATTCCGAAACTATCCAAAACTAAATTTAATCAAATTAAAAAAATATTATAAATAAAGAATGTTGATTTCCAATATCAATGGGTTTAATAGAAAAATATAAAAGATCAAAATTTTATAGATTGAACCAAATTATTTTGTAGATTGAACCAAAATTATTCAAATACCAATTAATTAATTAATTAATTAATGCAAATTATACCAAATTATTTTATAGATTGAACCAAAATTATTAATATTTACTTTTTTTTTTTAATTCTCCCCTTTGTGACTGTCGAGGCAATTAGGATATTTATATTATACTGTAAGCTTTATATAGCTTGATTTGTACAGATGTGAACGATTCATACGCTAGTTTTTCGGGACCACCCATCCGAAATTTAGCCGCTCTTTGGCATTGCTAAACAGCAACAGATTTTGAGAAAACTGAAAAAGTACTAGTATTTTATAGCCGATTTTGATTAAAATCTTATTTTGCTCCAGAAGGGTGTCTATCTTAAATATAAAATTTCAACCATCTAGCTCAATTATTTCATGCTTAAAATTGGATGCAGACAGACAAACAGACCATGTTGCGAAATCCACTTTTTTGGACTCAGGGGACCTCAAAACGTGTATAACCATCAAAATCTCAACATCGAATTTTTGACATGAATTCAATACTTTCTCTCTCTATACGTAGGCCTATATATATTAAGATATATATATATACGTAAGTGAAAGTAAAAATACCTCTTAAGACAGAGGAGTTATTCAAGCCGCTAAACTTTTTCTTGCATGCCTCCCTATCCGCCGACTATAGACGCATGCGTTGTAAGACGTCACTTCAAAATCTTAGTAGAATAATCAAATACTATTATTTATTACATCATATAAATTCTATTACTATTATTTATTAGTATTTATAAATTATTTATACCATTTATATTTTCTTATTTAAACAAAATATTTTATCAAAGTTTTTGGGATATTAAATTTTCTCAACTTAACATTTATATCTTCTACATAATAATGAAAGCAATAATTTCAAAAAAGAGAGAATATACTGTATTTGAGAAACCTAATTAATATTCTGCTTCTATTTTATTTAAAAACAACTTTTACAATAAAATTGAAGAACATTAAATGTCTTAATAATATTTTTTTCTCTCTTGTTAAAAGAATAGTTAAAATATGCATTAGCACACAGCCCCTTTTTGTCAAAGGAATTTAAAATACAAAAAGCTTCTTTTTTTTTTGGTATTTTTTTCAATTATTTTTGATTTTTACAGGCAAAAGCATGGAATGTCATTATTTTTTTTTCATCTACTGTGAATTGATGTTTCCTCTGAGATCTTTGTTAAAATATTCCAAAGGAATATAGGTATAATTTCGTATAAAATATTGATATAAATTATTCAATATTTTCTAATAACTAACAAGCCCAAAGCTCCGCCTTCTTTGAAAGAACCTATCATTATAACATCACTATTAAAAAGTAGAAATAATCGCATTCAAATTAGATAAAAAAGAATAGATGAGTGCATTAAAAAAGAATTTCTGCTTTTAATAATTCTTTAAGCAACAAGACTCGGTGTAAATATTTAATTAGTAGTATTTAATTTTCAAGGAATTTTCATAAACTTGTATATGAAACAAGGGCGGATACAAGGGGGTAAAGGGGTAATTACTCCCCCCCCGAGATTTAAAAAAAATAAAAAAAATTATTTATAATGTAAAATTTTAAAAATTAATACTTAAAAATTTGATTTGTATTTATATTCTGGCAAACAAGTATAGAATGGGCCTTTAAATTACCGAAATTATGAAAAAATTGTGTGCTGTGCGACCAGTCACTCCAGATTACCCCCCCCCCCCGAGAAACACCTCTGGATCCGCCCTTAATATGAAATCTGTTACACAAACCGTTTATGAATTTTATATTCGGGTACATGAAAAGTTCATATAGGCCTACTAAAAAATAAACTTTCATAAATCAATTTATTAAAAGTTTCATAAACTGTTTTATGAAAAATTTCATTCACTAAGTGAAAAAAAAAAACATTCCTCGAGAGGTTTGAACTCGGGCTCTTGGTTTCTTCCCTTCATATCGCCTGCTGAGAATCATAGATGGTAAAGTCTAAAAATTCACTTTTTGAGTTAAGCCTACGAAAAAAGTTGTTAAAACATCTCTTTTGAGTGCCAAAGGGGCGAAAATATATTTCCATTCTAGATTCTGGCCTATTCCGGCTATTTAAATATATACAGTATGTTTATAAAACTTTCAAACGCCTTTTCTCGAATTGTTGAATTTCGAATTTCGTTCGGGCCTTTGCCACTATGGTTCTCAGCAGGCGATAGGTATGAAACATACCATCTCAACTACTTACTTTGTTAAGAATATCATAATTTTTAAGCTACTTAAACGCCTACCTCCTATACCAAACGTGGCGGGTTCGGACCCAGGCAGTCCGATGATTTTATTTAAGCCATTTTGGATACCAGATGGCTTAAATAGAAATGCCTGACCCCACAATAGATATATTCTCTACAACGGTTATCGTCAAAGTCCTAAATGGCCTGAGTTGCTGAAAAGACTGTATGAATGTGTGTGTGAATGTGAGTGTGAATGAGAAAAAAGTGTGAATGTTTAAAAAAAAAAAAAAAAAAAAAGCTACTTAAACTTGTTTATAAAAATTTGATTTCACAAACTGGGTATAGGGTCATTCCACGTCAGTTCAACCAGGCCATTTCACCCATAATCTCAGATTTTTATGAAACTTGGTATGTTTGTTCTATATATAAAGATAAGTAACAGCACCAAATTTCAATTTTTTATCTCACTTAGTTTTCGAGTTATGGCACTTTAAAGTTTTGATTTTTTCACCTTACGCGGCTTGAATAATGCCAAACAAAATGTGACTTGGAAGAGAAAATAATTTCTCATTTATTTATTTGACCACCAATCTTGATGAAATTTTTTTGGTAGGTTCTTTAAACAATAAAGAATTAGAAAAAAAATACATCACGAATCTAAGTTAATCCTAAAATATAAAAAAAAAATTCATATTGTTGATTTTTTTTAGTTATGAAAACGCAAACATGGTTTAGCGCTAAAGCCAATATCTCCAAAAGGGAATGAGATATTCAAGAAATTTTTTTTTTCTAAATAATCTACATGAAATGGGCTTTAATTTAGTAAAATAAAAATTTTGTGTATTTTGTTCCCTCTATTTCTAAAGTCCATTGCAAGTTTCAATATATAGTTTTACATGTTAAAAAGGTTTCAAGGGCAAAATGAAAATATACATTTTAAAGAGCATCTAGAAAATAATTGATTTATGAATTTTAATAAAAATCGTTGTAGCAAATTTTGAGAAAATTGAAAAAAAACTGAAAAAGTACATCAGTAAAGTACTAGTACTTTTTGGCCGATTTTGTTCAAAAGCTTATTTTGAGTGTCCGGGAGAGTACCTAACTTAAATATAAAATTTCAACCTCCTAGCTCAATTCTTTCATGATTTCAAATGGACACTGTGTGTGTGTCTGCTTAAAACTGAACAGAGACGAAAACACAATCAATTCAATTGAAAGCATGAAAGGATTGAGCTAGGAGGTTGAAATTTTATATTTAAGTTAGGTACCCTCCCGGACACTCAAAATAAGCTTTTGAACAAAATCGGCCAAAAAGTACTAGTACTTTACTGATGTACTTTTTCAGTTTTTTTTTTCAATTTTCTCAAAATTTGCTGCAACGATTTTTATTAAAATTCATAAATCAATTATTTTCTAGATGCTCTTTAAAATGTATATTTTCATTTTGCCCTTGAAACCTTTTTAACATGTAAAACTATATATTGAAACTTGCAATGGACTTTAGAAATAGAGGGAACAAAATACACAAAATTTTTATTTTACTAAATTAAAGCCCATTTCATGTAGATTATTTAGAAAAAAAATTTCTTGAATATCTCATTCCCTTTTGGAGATATTGGCTTTAGCGCTAAACCATGTTTGCGTTTTCATAACTAAAAAAAAATCAACAATATGAATTTTTTTTATATTTTAGGATTAACTTAGATTCGTGATATATTTTTTTTCTAATTCCTTATTGTTTATAGAACTTACCAAAAAAATTTCATCAAGATTGGGTGTCAAATAAGCAAATGAGAAATTATTTTCTCTTCCAAGTCACATTTTGTTTGGCATTATTCAAGCCGCGGAAGGTGAAAAAATCAAAACTTTAAAGTGCCATAACTCGAAAACTAAGTGAGATAAAAAATTGAAATTTGGTGCTGTTACTTATCTTTATATATAGAACAAACATACCAAGTTTCATAAAAATCTGAGATTATGGGTGAAAATTTTTTATTTTTTTGGTTGATTTGACGTGGAATGACCCTATATTAAAATTAAAACACGAAAGTATATGAAAAACTATAGAAAATTCATATTTTTTTTTTTTTACAGTATAGTGATTCCAAAGGACTGCGTTGTCGAGAAAAACACGTTGTGTTGAAAAATAAAACGCTAACTGAGTATAGTGGCCGGAACGTTTTATTTTTTACTTTCTTAGGACAAAAAATTAATATGATTATTATTATTATGGCCCGGGAGCCGTGGCTCAGTGAGAAGACATTAGCTTCTCGCACCGGAGTCCCAGGTTCGCTTCCCGTCCCAAGCGAGAAAAATTTATTTCATTTGATTTGACTACAAATCATTTGAAATAAATAGGGATGGGGTCTAAATGGCCTTAGATGCCGAAAAAGACCTTAAAAAAAAAAAAAAAAAAAATTATTATTATGATTTTAATCATATAAAAGTTATTAATAGTAATTTGAATCCGTAAAATACAGATAATAAATCATTATTACTCCATTTACCCTCTCTTCCTCAAATGGAGCACATCTCTCCACATCTCCTTCCCCAAAAACTCCCCTCCCCACCCCCCTTAAAAAACTTAAGACAGCCTCTGTTCATGCAATTTTTTTTTCTGAAATTCGTTCTCGTTTCGTTTCGTGAGCAAATCACATCCTTTGCCAAGACCGGAAATTGTTAAAAATACACGTTATTTCAAGTTTTTAAAAATTGACAATAATTATAGGGATATTATATATATATATAATTATATCTATCTAATATCTATATAGCTATTGTTAAATTTATTCTATATAATATACGTATAAAGAAACCTTCAAAGAGAATTTTCATATCAAGTTCATATTCCAAGTTGGCGAACATGGGAACAAAAACGTTTATGATTTAGCAAAATAATGCCTAATTAGCTTCCTGCGACATAATGGCTCACAAAATATATGAAAATATATACAGTATATGTTTGCTGGGAGGTGACTGGGCTTACATTGATAATAAAATCATAATGACACGTCATTGTCATCTTGGAATCCAAATATTAATGCTTAAGTATCACGCATGGGAATGTTTATTTGCATGATGACTGCAGCCGGGCTCGGAATAATTATTTTCAAGCGGGTTTTTATTAAAGTTAATTATTATTACTGCAGAGGTATTACTTAATAACCTTCTCGGTTGTCATCTTTTCATATAGAATATAAACAGAGAATGTTTTTTGTCTTTCTCTCTCTCTTTTTTTCATCTAAAAAAAAAAATGTTCTTTCAAAAATTAAAAAAAAAATATTATTTTATATATAAAATTAAAAAAAAATTGCCTATAATTAAATTAGCATATATAATTTAGAACTTTCATTAAAATTCATTAAATTAAAATCATTTATTATGGCTTATATTCAGGTCTATTCTCTAAAAACAGACGTTAAAATTTAAAATTCAAATGGGTGTTAAAAAGTAATGTAAAAACAATCAGCGTTAAAAAAATGCTATTCTCTAAAGCAAGTTTTAACAGCGACGTTAACATGTTGCTTTTATTTCAAAGCTATCAAAATCATAACCTTACTTTTAAGGTTAAGGACGCCATTTTTATTTTAAACACGAAGTTAAAATATTAAAGGCACCCCCTATAGAAGAATTTAATAATTTTTTGTTATAAAATGTTACTACACGAATGAATATACCAAGCAACTAAATGTAGGCCTATATAATATACAATTAAAAAAAAAATGTTCAACTTATAAGAAATGTGATTGGCTGAGATGTGCAACATGCAAGAGATGGCTTCACGAGGACTGATTTCTGTATCCATTGTGGTCGCCAAAAATGAAATAAAAAAGACTAACAATGTAATCAACAAGACATGAGTGTTTTTTATTGATGAGGCCAAACATCCCATGGCCCCTGGGAATCGAACCCAGGATCTCCGCCTTTCCGGGGCATAGGAGTGCTATCCATATAGATCTCGAAAAATATTTAACAATAAATATTATCTATTATTATTCTTTTTACATTTGGATTTCATTTTTTTTATCATTTAAGAATTATTACTTTCTATGTTCAGAATTTATATTTTTGGGTGTGACATTACCCCTGACATCATGGGGTGAGACCTCGCAGTGCAAAGTTATACAAATATTGATATAAGGATGCGTATTGATATATTCTTTTCTACTTGTTATATAGTTTTTAATTTAATTATAGCCCATTACATTAATATATTTTATCTTGAAATAAGAACTAGTCACCTATATTTATAGGCACTATGGGCTTTAGAATAATGGTTTTAAAAAATTTGTCCCGGATTTACCCTATCTATTGCTTTATTTTGAAATTAAAAAATTTTTTAGTTATATAAATGTCACTAATTAATTAATGCAATTTAATAGACGGTGACCTACATGGGAGGCAGCTCCCTAGAAGTTAGATAACCCAAATGACTAATACCCGTATTCATAGTCATTCCTTGAAGAACAAGGAATCCTTATGCCTATATAAATGTATAGATATAAGGATTCCTTCTTCCTCAAGGGACGACTATGAATACGGGAATAAGACTTGGTATACGAGGAAGAATTGAATATTTGGATTACTACGTACTGTTTAGCTAGCTAACATTCTGCATTTTTTGGTAATTTAAAAGTTTTTTTTTTTTTATATGGGCAGTTAAGATTCAAAAGTGTTTAATAATTGGTCTTTGTAAATGTTTAAAATTCTTAATTTAATTACTTGCAAACTATGAAAAGGGAAAGTCAAATTTAAGTTCAGGTTCAATATAATTACCCCCATATAATTTCTTAATTGTTCCCTCATAGTAAATGCACCATTTGAGGATTACTCACCTCTCCTAATTCAAACTATATACTATCTTAGTCTGCCTGCTTTAATTACTAATATAACTCTGAAATGCATTAAGAGCATACAATTTCTCATTACGCATTATTCAATGGTCTTATCATCATTAATTTTTGAGCCACAAATAAAGAGGAAAATTTAATTAGTCCGTGAAAAGCATATTTGCATTTATTTTCATATATCTGAATGCATTTTTAGGATAGGAGAAATGATTGCAGTGGTAACAAAATATAAGTATTTTCCGATAGGGGAGAGTGGGGAGTTGATTTTTTTGTACTTATGAATTTTAAATCTTGAATTCTAATATTATATATCGGCGGAAACTAAATATATGTCGACACGAAAAATCTGGTGTGACAACCCATTACACGACTTTCGATTTCCGAAGGTAAGGTTGTATAATCATTCAATGTTTGATTCTTAGACCAATTACCTTAAAATCTTTTCGGCATCTAAGGCCATTAGGACTTTACTTAAATTAATTATGTGGTGTCTAGACATACTTTTTATAGCATTTGGTATCCAAATGATTTAAATAAATTTATTCTTCTGCCTGGGTTCCGAATCCACTCACCTTGGTTTTTAGATTATCAATAATGACTAATGCCAACCTTTCTAACAAGCTCTGGGCAATGCTGGGGAAGGATGAAATTAATTAATAAAAAAGAAATTTGTAAATTGCCCCTTGATAATCTCTCAGCCACTAGAGGGAGGGGGGAGAGGTTGATAGAGAGTTCTTTAGAATGAATTTTATTTAGTAAAAGCACACCTTTTGATTGAAAGAGGTTCCCCATAAAATCGAACCTGCAACACTGTGAGATGAATTTATACATTTAATTAATAATTTCCTTTTAAAGAGAAAATTAATTTTCCCAAATTCCTTATTAGATAATTAATAGAATATAGAGATTATAATAATGCATATAATAAAATAATAATAATAGATAATAAATAATATAATATATTTAGCTATATATAATTATTATTAATCAATTAATGCTAATCCTATTAGATATTCTCGTCGATTCAATTAAATTGTTTTATACAACTTACAATATTATATCTTAAATAATGCTTTATGCTTTATATTAACATTTTCAAAATGACTTTTCTAAAAAAAAAAAATATGATAGACTATAATTTTTTTTCCCTTGTAATTTTCTAAAATAACGTTCGAATTATAAGGTTTGAAAATATACTCGTTCTTCATAAGGTTTGAAATAGATGGTGAGGATATTTGGAATTTGAGGTCACGACTCGATTGACAAAAGGCACATCGGACGATTTTTGCTTTCTATAAAGCGGAATAGAGAGAGGGAGAGACCAAATCTGAACGGAGCTATAGAATCATCTATCGGCACCTGAGCCGATAAAATGGCTTTATTAAACCGTTTCTGGGAGATAGGCAGGAATGAATGATTGGAGGCTTTTCAGAGGTGCATTAACCCCCTGTTGTCCCCCTCCCCCCTTTGGCCAATGGTCAGGCTTTTACAAATCACCCTCACACCTTCTTGACACTGCCCTGCGTTTTTTTTTTCGCCCTTTTTATCTTACGGATCAAAAAACCTGCTGTCCTCGCCTATTTGCCCTGAATATATCAAAAATCCCCTAAAACATTTTTTTACCTCTTCATCATCATCATTATTTTGAAATAAAAAGACATTCTTAATAAATATCTAGAAATTTTAGAAAAAAAATTTATTTGAAAACATTTTGCCAAATCCGGATTGAATCCGCTTTAAAAGTATATACCAACACTGGTTAAAATTATCAGTAGATATTATGTTGTTTCTCTTTGACTGGTAATTCCATTCATTTTTCCCCCTCTAAAAAGATTTTCCCGTGAATAATAGTGAACATTTGTTAGAATATTATATCCTTTTTTTTATTCTGTCTATAATGGCATTTATATCGGTTTAAATGTAGCCAGATTATGCTTTGTTTACTGCCTATAATTTTCCATTTACCCCTATAAAGATAAATGCGTTGAATAAGCTCTCTGTAGAGATAGCCAAGATTATATTTTCCCCATGCATTATTCTTAATTAAATTTACTAATATTTCAGAAGTTTAGTTTAAAATCTACACCCAACTTCAAAGGCCGACATAACTTTAGTGCATTATTAAGAAATAATTATTAATTAGTTCAAGAAAGGGCATAAAGAGAATAGGAGAAATAAAGAATTACTTTAACAATGATGGGGAAAGGGCTTATGAAGATTTAACACTTAAAATGCCCTTGGGCTTGGTGTAGTTGGTAGCGCGCCTGCCTTCTATACCAAGGATCGCGGGTTAGGATCCCAGGCAGTCCGATGATTTTATTTAAGCCATTTGGATCCTGGTTGGACTCCAGGGGGGGGCAATTTTTGCCCAAAACACAACTTATCTAAATTTGTTATCTTAAAAAGTGTGAGTGTTAAAAAAAAATACAAATATATAAAAACTTGTTCTTTAATAGATCTATTTTGGCATCTTAAGCTATTTTTCCTATTTATTCTAATTGATTGGTATCCAATTCAATTGAAATAAATTTCTCGCTTGTGAAGGGATGCGAACCCTTGACCTTTGGCACCAGAAGCTAATGTCTCATTGTCATAGTTCAAGGGCTAATTAATTCTTTCCAATATCCAATTCATCCCAAAGGCGTTTTCTAAACATATATTAATAAATAAAAGAAAAATTTAATTCAATTTTATCAAAGAACTTTTTCATTAAGGGTCATGAATTTCTCAATTACATTATATAAATATAATATAGAGGTTAATAGAGTTAAAATTATATATATGTTCGTCAAGTAGAAAGTAAAAGATTAAATTTTCATCTATTTCTAACTCGTCTTTAATTTCATCAATTGCGAACCATTAATTGGATCAAGAGGGATTCTATAACACCTGCGATGGAAAATTTTCAGTTTAAAATTCAATCATGATATTAAATATTAACTTGAAAAAATTCCAATCTCCTTTATTGAATTAAAAACTATTCATATTGAAAAAAAAAGTATTGATTGTAAATGACCAGGCGAATTTTACCCTTAAAATATAAAATGAATTTAATTAGTTTCATTTAAACTTAGAGAAGCAGCATGATATTAAATAACTTTTATTAAATTTTGTTCTCTTTGTATCAGCTTTATTTACTTTAATATAATGATGCAAAATTTAATTATCATTATACAAGTATTAATATGTTTAGGGGTTTTTGTTAGTTTTTCTTTTTTGCCCTTTCAAAATTTTTTATAATATTTATAAAATAAATTTGCTTTGAAAATAGCGTATTTATTTTGTTAAAAAAATGCATATGCATATTATTTAATTTAAAGATGAAAACAAAAACGGATTTATGGATTAAATTTGAAAGCATCTATCTCAATATAAAATTTTATTGAAAAATAAATAATTTCCTACTTGTTCCCCCTCTAAACATGGAAGCACCATCATTTGAGAGAATCAGGGTCACTTCCACCTCTCTTCATCATCTAGATTTGCCCATGATTAGAATAAATATAATTTAGGCTAATAAGCTTTGATTGTAAATGAACCTTCAAAATCATTATTTGGATGAGGGGACTGTTTTTAGTATCAGTATCAACAGATTTTGGACATTAAAAAAAATCTTCAATTTTATTTCATTCTTTAAATAATATAAGTTTCATGGACGCGGTTTTATGATTGAAGTAATAAAAAGCGTTTCATGACAGATTTAAAAAAATATTTAAAGGAAAAAGTTGAATTTAGCTTAAGAAATCCCGGTCAAGAGAAAACCTTGAAAATGATTTTTTGTATTAAGTAATATAAGTCAAAAAATTCACAAATCCTTATCTATATATTGGTAGATAGGCCTACTCCCTGCACATGATGATGGCCCTATAAATTTAGACCGAAACGTTATGAGATTTGGGAGTTTTATTGGTGGGAAGACTGCTGCATTCTGTCCTAATCAATATATTGAATCACAGCCATTTCCAAATCAAGTGCTTTTTGTACCTTTTCAAGGGTCAAACAGATCACAAACGTGGAAATTCAAAATAACACCTAAATAACCACACCGAGATAAATCAATTAATAGCTTAATATTTTTTAAATAAAAATATAATTTAAAGTAAAAATAGGGGACAATTTTTTTTGTTAGGGCATAATTTGCACTCTTCTGAAATATAAAACCCGGATTTTCCGCTACAAAAAATACATCATGTTTATTGGGCCATGTATCGTTGTGTAAAGGCGTCACTCCAATGGCAATAGCGGAAAATCCTGGTTCGAGTCCAGAGGGTGTGAATTATGGTTAATTAAAAAATTTCCGCAATATTTCTATCTTAAACCATGCGTTACCATTGCGGCTTTAAGTTTGTTGTTTGAAAACCATCAAAAACTCCTATCAATCGGTATAAAAATTATTTACAAGTTATGGAGCATTTTAAGAATATAATTTTTCTTAAATTAGACATGTATTTATTTTTGTTTTTGAGTTTGGTCGTGAAGTTGGATGCCACGTAAGGTGGCGGCAAGTAGGCGAGGTCGTGTTTTGCGCAGCAGGTAAAGCAGGGCGCATGTTTTGGGCCAATCGATCCACCCTTACGCCCCTTTCCCCGCGTTCAATTTGTCTCAGAGTAGTCAAGACAAAAGTTTCTTTTCGTAAACACTTCATTCATCGTTTAAATATCATTTTTATAATTAAATATTATCTATGTAAAGGCAAAAGTATTTATTTATTTATTTTTTTTTAATAATGAATTAATTTAAAAAATAAGAATCTTATAATATTTTAAAATTTAAATTTTGTATAAAAAAAGGATAACTTCTTTTTTATTAGATAATTTCCCAAAAGATCTACTTTAGTTATAATATTATTAATAAAATATTTCATTATGCATTTTATTAAATTTTTGATATCCAGCTGTAATATTAAATGCAATTTCAACAATAATAAAGGCCCTTTGGCAGGGGTGATAAAATTAAGATGTTAAAGAGTAGAAGCAGAGAGAGAGAAAGAGAGAAGTGAGACAAGACAGAATATTGACATGCAGGTAAAAGAGTAAAGAGAGACTTAAGTGCCACCAAAGGAAATACAAATTGAAACCAACACAGAGGCTATATTAATATTAATACATTAAAAGGAAAAATATTACATGTATATTCAATTAAATTTATGTTAAGGAAAATTTTTTGTGGAAAATTTACTTTTAATATTACCTATTTTAAATAAATTTTAATACTGGAATCATTCCACGTCAAATCAACTCGCTTTTAAACATCACCATCTTAGATTTTTATGAAATTAGGTACACTTTATATATAGGCTATTATGAAAAATTCTTAATTCCAACTCGATATCTCAACTCCTTTAAAAAATATGACATGTTAAAATTGTCAAAAAGGCGAAAAATCGACTTTTTGCATGTATTTAAATTGCTATAAAATCTCATAGAGGGAGATAGAATGAGCTGTCATTTTACTGCTTTTTAGATGCTCTTTTCAATGATATACAACACAATATGGGCTGTAATAAAAAAGCAAACCCCCAGCAGGAACGAAGGCTTTTCTTCAACTAAGAATATAATTTAATAAGAATATTATTTAAATAGACGCCTTCGGTGGGCTTTCCGTCTAGCCAGGAGCTGCGCCCGCTGGAACCGCTTGCTCGCAATTTCCCGCCTACGGTAGATAGAAGGAAATAAAGAGAAGGAGAAGGTGGGCGTGGCCTCGCCAAGACTTCGGCTAATCTCGCCTTCCTCCGTCGTCGCTCGGGCGCTGGGAACCCATTTTTGTTAGGAACGCGTTTTTGTTACGTTACATTTTCTCCCAGTTCACCATGCGTAAGCAGCGTTAAAGAAATTCGTTACAAAAACTTTTTTAATTTCAAAATCAAATATTTAATTTTTAATTTTTCTAAAAATGCACCACTTATAAAATTTGCAAAAAATTCTAAAATAATACTTGTTTAAAGATTAAATGATAAAATAAGACATTGGATCATAATGGGTTCATATAGAAAAATTAATTTAAAACAAACTTTGTGTTAGATTTTTGTTATAAAAGTGAAAAGTCGTGAACCCCCCCTCTCCTTCACCCCCTTCATTAGAAAATTGCAAAAATAACTCAAAATTCATTTTATTTCAGGTTTAAATGGAATTTCTAATAAGAACCACGTAGCTAAAAATAATGAAAAATAATTTTAAATTTTCTCAAAGAAAAAACTGCAATGCTATTGGACAGTTAGACAGACCTGTTTTGACTTAGGAAGCCCCGGAAAAATTCGAATATACGGTATATATATGGTATATTAAGGAGTCGTAAACCAAAAAAAAGTTTGTGAACCTCTGGTTCAAATTGAATAATAAATCTTTTGTTTGAATCAAAGATCAAAAAATAGTTGGCATGTTTAAAACTTTATTTGAAATTTCGTGTTTTCTTCCCTCTGGCCTTTGAAAGAGCAAGTTTAGTTTGCCATCAGAGCATGAAAAACTTTCAACTAGAGGATCGACAACTCGTTGAGAGAAGAAGCAGTAAACAATTATTACTTTGCACAGCTTTTGCTGTGGCTGGCTACTGGCAATTCAAAGAAGAAGCCCTTAAAATGCCCGATGGGTCCGAGAACACTCCAACTTTGCTAATTTCCCGTATAAGATCATCCAGGCGAAGAGGAGTTGAGATATAGTCTAATTAATTTATTTTATCAAGTGATTAAAATAGCCAATACTTGGATGTTATCATAAAACTGATGTGATCGCAAATGGAGAAGATGAATGTGAAAGGTGTGATGGAATAGTTATGGTTGTAGATTAGTAATACAATACCTTTTTAAAATATATTTTTACATTTCAGGTGAAAAGGAGAAAGGGGAAAAAAATCATAATTGTGAGACTGTTTATGACCGTATTTATTTAATTTTTAAGTTACTTATATCTCTGGCGTCATATATCGTATAAGAATGAAACTTACCAAATTTATGGTCCTATAGGATTGTAAGAAGATATTAAAAGGGGGATTGAATCGGTTCACAGGGAACGGTAAAAATGGCCTCACAACTACGATTTCTTCAGGATCTCCAAAATCTTTTGAAACTCAAAGGTAATATTTTAGTATTGGAAGTTTTTTATATAGCTGGTTAATTGATGTAGAAGAAGAATGCTCTGAGGATGGCCTTAAACAGGAAACGTCAGCATTGCGGGAATAATAAAAGAAAATATAATTAACTGCTCTCTCTTTTTATTCTCCTTCTACTACATCAAAGGTAATAATTGAATGGTTTTCCTTGAGCTATAGAGCAAATTTCATAACAATCCGTTTAGTGGAGGAGATTTATTCTCAAAAACAAAAAATGAGTGCGAAAGTTTTGTGATTTTTTTCTTAGTAAACTATAATTTAAATTTTAAAATTTATCTCAGAAATAATAAATAGCTATCTTTGTTAGTGCACATTAGTAGGGGTCGAATCTTTCTGCTACAGGTGTTAGCTTCCATAAATGTTGGGGTGCATAAATTAGTGCTCAGATTTTCCTAGAGATATTCAACCCAAATGACCAACTAGCTAAAGGAGTACTCCAAACCCCTCCTAGAATAAATCATACATTAAAATTACCTCCGCGAAATATCGAATCAATCAAATAGCTAATTTTATGTAACAATCTAATCTAATAATTTGAATTTCTTATTAATAAATCCATTTCAAAACCGCCATTTCTAATCTATTTGTCAATTTTGAAGTTGTTTTTTTTATTGATAATATTAATAAAAGAAATATAAAAAAAAAAAAAACTTGTAAAAAGTTTATAAAATGAGAAAAAAAATTGCCCTCTTTTGTTTCTCTCCTTTCTTAAAAAAAAAATGTCAAGTTTATCTTAGAGCCTGATAAAACTTTTGCTTTTGTCATTGGAACGAAGTAATATTCGAAGGAAATTTCTCTCTCTTTCCCTTTTCTCTCAGATAAAAATTGTTTTATTAATGACAAGATCGGTTAAAATTTTGATAGTCTCTTAATAAATGAGGAATAAATTAAATATAGAGAAACAATGTTATACTCGTGGTGTTAGTGGTCTAGAAAGTCTTTAATTTCTCTAAGAACTTATAACTTAAAAATAGTCTAGTAACAAAGTATTTTATAATTAACGAAGTTTTAACCTTTAAGTTACGACCAACTTTAAATGGTGCTTGAATAAAATAAAAGACGATGATCGATGTCTGATGGGGTAACCACAAACGATACGCACTTGATTTTGTTTGCAAACTTGAAGGAATTTTTTTTTTTCAATAAGAAGATTCATTTTAACCGTTTTGATTATAAAATAATTTAGAATGGAATCTTTTTACAACATTATTCAAAAACAAATAATTATACTCACAATTGATATCGAGGATAACGATTTGGGACACAGCCTCCGTGATATTAGTGTTGCTCGCCTGACAAACTAGCCGGGAATGAAGATGTTGTCTCCCGACATTCGGAAACGTCAGATGATTCACAGTCACACTGTCTCTCGCCCTCCATTCATACGAATCGTCAATGACGACATTTTCGAGGAACCAAATCACCCTCGGTCGAGGAACACCTGGATAGAAAAAAAATTGTATTAGCCTAGAAACAACACCGGCATATGTGATTAATAAAATATTATAGCAATGCTAATGCAATGAAGAAAGCTAGGTACACAGATGAATGTAAATATTTACTTATTTACAAATGATGAATTTGCCTGGTTGGTGAAATATCTTGTAGACTAAATTGGCTGTAGTCATTTTAATACAAAAGAGATAAACAGTAGGGCTGGTTAGAGAAAACAATGGACGCAGTATAAACATCCTATCTATGTCAAAATAAAGAGGGGGATTTGGCGTTAATGACACTTGGATAGTGTTTGTGTAACAAAGGGGATAGTAGATGCAGCAGAGGCAAGGAAAATCATCAAATTTGGCTATTTATTATTTGAAGAAATATTTGGAATATCAATCAGGAAGATTAATAAAATTTGTTATAACATGATAACAGTATAATGGTGATAAAATAAAGGGGGAATAAAGGAAGAATTTTATTAAAAAAAAAAAAAAACATTTACCAGTAGGCCTACTTGTATTTTGCTAATTGGATTTCGCGCCCTAGGAGTTTAATGAGACAATGAATGCATACCCACCAGCAGGGCTTTTCTTAGATTTCTATTATATAGCCTATCTAATTTATATGCTCTAGATCAGCGCTTTCCAAATTTTGAGGCACGCCTCCCTAGAGAGGCGCGGACTAATCTAAGGGGAGGCACGAATATTAGCTACCAAGACCAATTTTCCACATAAGTGCTAGTTTTATAAATAAAATAATAAATAAGAATAAATAAAAAAAATATTTTTATATAAATTTATATTTTTTTGCATAAAATTTTTTTTATTTTGTATTTTTTATTTTTTTTATTATTTTATAAAATGGAGGGGGAAGCGTCATCCAATTAAATTTTTTAAGGGAGGCGTTGTAACATAAAGTTTGGAAATCACTGCTCTGCTCTAGATGAAACATTATGTAGGGGAGAGGGCGGGACATTGGGACACGAGGACATTGGGACATTCGAATTTTAGCTCCACTAAATGTGCCCATTTTATTATAGAAAATTTTTTCTTAATAAAATGGGTACTAATGCACCCTAACGGTCAAAGAGTACAACTCAAACTTTATATTTAGTAGAGCTAAAATTCGAATGTCCCAATGTGCCTCGTGTCCCAATGTCCCGCCCTCTCCCCTATATAGGAGAACAAATATTAGATCATATTTTTCAATGGTTTAATATTTTCTACAATTAATACATAAGCTTATTTCTACACTCTTTTGTCCTCTTCAGAAATGATTTTGCAAAAAATGACTCAAAGTTATTGGAAGTTAAGTTAATAAATCATTGAAACTTATGACCTAGTGTTTTTAATTTCTTTCATAATGAGATTCTTCCAGCGATTTGGAGCAAGACAAGACTTTAAATAAACTGATCTCTAAGTTCAAACAAACTATAAAAAGCAAATTATCGTTTATGCTTTTCAAATTGAATGTATCATCTGATGACGGCTGTAGAAATAGTAACCGAAACGTAATATTTATATTTAATTTGAATTATTAATAAATAAACTACAACAATGTCTTTTATTAGACTTAGATTACTAAAAAGTACTTTTAGTTTGGACTCATTTTTCGCAAACACTAAAGATTTTATTAAAAATTATTCTTTAATAAAAGTTCTAAAGAACGATACTATCTATACGACTTTTATTTGAAAAGTTTTTCTGCATTAATGAAATTAAAAAAAAAAATAAAAAAAACTAAAAAAAATAAAATCAATAAAGTTATTCTTCCGGTTTGGTAAAAGTCCTATGAAAGAAAGTTGATTTAATTAAGTAAAAAAAAAGACTAAATTTTGAAGTTGGTAATCAAAAAAAAAAAAAAAAATAGTTGAATCGATGTACATCGATACGATGATATCAAATTTAGAGAGGGGGGGGGGGACAAAATATTTGGTTATCGTTCTTCGGTTTAAAATTCAAAGGTGTTAAATAAATGAATGAAATGAAGAGAAAGTGGAAAACGGACAGTGCGGCCAGGAAAAATAAATTTTTTTTTTTAATTTCCCAGGGCGCTTCTTCGGGACCGATATGACTGCCAAAATAAAGAATTTTATTTTTCCTGGCTACATTGTTCTATTTCCACTTTCTCTACACTACAACAAGGCCATGATTTTTAACGCGAAGAATATGAAGATAAAACATGAATTTAGAGATTTTTTTCAAAATCCATTCATTCTGCACAAGCATAAAAATTATTTTTAATAAATTAAAAAATAATAAGCCCATTTCTAAAGAAAAAGCAATTTTTTTGTACTAGGAAAAATTATTAGTAGCTAGGTTTAAAAAAATATAAAAAGATTTTTACAACTTTGCATTTTGTATATACATATCTCCAAAAAAAAAAAAAAATTGAATGGCCATATTTAGTGTTAATTCATTTGGAAAATATTAATTTTTTAACCATAATGAATTTAAAAAAAAAGAGAGTGAGCAAACAATTCTTATTTCAAATAAATCATATTTAATTTTTCAATTAATTTTAAAATAATTAGATTTATCTTTTAACTGTTAAAATGAAAAAAAATAATATATAATTATAACGCTTCGTTAAATTAAATTAAATTTTATAGACTTGTGTGTGTATTTTGTTAGTGAAATTTAATTGTTTTGGTCGCCTGCAATTAGGCTATTAGCTGGTGAATTCGTTATGTAAATTTAAGAGCTTTGAATATATTTTAAGCATTTTTTTTTTAATAACAATCCTTTTTTATTTACTTGAAAAATAGCTATTTATTAAAATGAATATTAAGTAAGAATTATTTTGAATATTTGATATTTACAGTTCACCACAAAGGTCGTAAAATTAATTAAAATGAATTTTTTTAGCCCTTGGGCCATATCTGAGTGGCAGAGTTTCGGTTAGGGATCGATACATTTCACTCAATACGGTATCGGTCGCAAAGTATCGATACTTACTCTTAACGGTCAATTTTTTCATACAATTGATGGTAGGCATAAGTAAAAACAGAAGTAAATACTGATATTATATTTATTGATACAATAACAAAAAAACAATTAGTATATGTATTGTTCGTATATTTTTTTTAGAAAATTTATAAAATATTTCGCTTATATTTATGGTCCAAGTTATCTGAAAGAAAAAATCAAGACAAAAGAGAGGGAGGTTTTAAGCTATGAAGGGAATTTGCTTTGAGGGGATCCCTTAAGTAAGTTTGGCCAGTTGTTGAGACTAAGGGAAGGGATAATGAGTTATGGTCTCAACTACGGCTTAACAAATTAGCCCTCGAGTGGCTCAACTGTCGTAAGAAGCCTTTAGTGTCCGGATTAAACAATTTAGAATTAGAATTAAGACAAAAACATCATAATTGGATTTTCATAAATTATAAAAGTTTCCTTCGTTCTTTTTTTCAGTAATATGAAAAATTTTGTTATAAAACTAGTTAATAAGTAAATATTATATATATATTTCGCTTATGTCCGTCTCTGTTTGTCTGTAACGCTCTATTTGGGCAACTTCCCGTTTTTTGAAACGAAACTTTTTATGCTTAAAGAGGACCTTCTAGGAATTACAGGAAAATTATTTTCATCCCTAAATTCCTATAACTTTCTGAGTTATTAATTCCTAAAGTTGCGATTTCTCCCATAGGAAATGTATAGAGAAATATTTATGTATTCATTGCATTTGTGTGTTCTATGAATGTAAAAGAATCCTCAAGCAGACACTGGATTGGAATATAGTAATGATAATTTTTTTCATAATTAAGAAAAGGCGAGGGTCCGCCGCAGGCGGTCCAGAGCCAGCTAAGGGGAGGGGGCGAAGCCCCCTGGTTAGGCGCGAAGGCGGGCCCCGCGGCTAGTAATGAAAAAAGAAGCATTTTGACTTTACTAATTCACCAAAGATTTTTTTATTTTAACAATAGATTCTACGTAACCGCAATTTTTTTTCCCATTGAAGGTGAGAATTTTTTTTTTTTTTAATTTCATTTAAGTTCTTTTTCGGCATCGGAGGCCATTTAGGCCCGTCTCTATTTATTTTAAATGGATTGCTAGCCAACCCGATTGATAATAGATAATAAATTTTTGTTAGAACTTACGAGATGCGAACCCTTGACCTTTGGTACCAGAAGCTAATGCTCTAGTCCTGAGTCACAGGACAAGGATAAGGTGAAAATTAAAAATAAATACATTTATAATGCGTAGCGGTTATTTGCTAAATGTAACAGGCTTTTCTCTTGATTTCTCGAATACTTTTTGTGGAATTGTTTCCCAGATGTTAACTGTTTGAGGTTTCAGATTGCAAGTGTGGTAACTATCCGGTATTTATGTCCTTGCGGCCTATGTTCCTGGCTTTGTTGTCGCCTCCGTGCCAGGAATTTTTGCCCCCCCCCCCCCCTCCCCCTCATCAACCGTGGATCCTCTAGAATGTAATTCAAATGTTTTTTTTTTATTATTACTTTTTGGGCTCTGATGCTTGTATTATGAATTATTTTTTTATGCAAAATAGAAACAATAATAATAATTGTAGAATCTAGAAAACAAGGGGTCTAACAATGGTAAATTGTCTAAAAATGGCCTTTTTAAATACTTTGAGTAAATTAAAGTTAAGTTTGAAAAACACACTAATCTATTAGTTGGTGAAGAGGGACTCCGCTGATTGGCTGCATCTGTCAAGAAATCCACTTAGATCTTTACCACTCACAAGATTACTATTTTAGCCATCCTTGCTGGGGGGAGGGGGGCATAGGACCAGATATCTTTCGGGGGGCCTGGAAAGGCCCACATTTTCTCAATTTTTCTTGGGGCAGGGAGCTTTCTGGGAGGGGGGGCTCCCTCGGCATCCCCCTAGTTACGCCCATGCTCATCAGACAACTTTTCAATTATTAAAGGTAAGAGAAAATTGTGCTGTGCTGTGGCGCAAGTCACGGCAGATTTTTTTAATTATAATTTTTATTTTAAAGGAATACAATCAAATTTTTTTAACTAACTATTTAATTAGTTTCCTAAACCCCATAGAAAATGGAAATTTTCTTTGGTGAAATTTATTGACTTAGAAAATGAATAGAATTCCTTCCGAAAGCGGAATGAATATTTCAATATCCGCCAACTTCCTTTAATTATAAATAGAAAACATGATATTATGATTGTTTTGTTTGTATAATTAAGATAATTTAAACTTTAATTGCCTAAATAATCAAAACTCGAGTCATTAATGGAATTAAATAAATGTTTATAAATAACACCATTTCAGTTATAAACAAAGTAAACTCTGATAAAAACACAAAACACAAATTGTAAGTGTATTCTTGTCTGCGCGCGTGCATGTTTATAAAAGGAGAATGTTAAAACTAATAAATAAATGAATTAGAGGTGAAAATATTTGAACAAGTTAGTCGATAACAATAAAAATTCAAGTTTCAGAAACGACCAGAAATTAAAATGGAATTTTAATCTTATTGAGTGCTAATCAATAAAAAATCATTTATATATAATTCGAAGGTTTTTTTTTACACTTACAAGACAAAAATATGGAAAAGTAGTTTCTTAAGTGTTTTCGCCATCTCTGACTATTCATTGAGGTTTAAATTAATTCAATGAAGTTTAAATAAATTTTTTATAGTATAAAAATTTATTTAAACTGGAATCTAAACCTGCATACAGTATTAGTAAGTGTCAGACTCTGTAAATACTGTAGATCTCGAAACGTTTCCAGGGAAGCATATAAAGGCAAGGGCGGATACAAGGGGGGAAGGGGTAATTACCCCCCCCGAGATTCGAAAAAATACCTTTTTTCGCAAAAAAATGTATTTTTAATGTAAAATTTTTAAAATTAATACTTAAAAATTTGATGTGTATTTATATTCTGGCAAACAAGTACAGAATGCGCCTTTAAATTACCGAAATTAAAAAATAGTGTGGTGTGCGACGAGTCACACCAGATTACCCCCCCCCCCCGAGAAACACCTCTGGATCCGCCCTTGTATAAAGGTTTGTTTTTTTTTTTTAAATATATGTTTGTCTCAGCCTGCTCTCCAACATTTCTAAAAATGTCTACTCAATAGTTAGATAAAAAAGAATTTGAATATAATGTTCTAATCAAAAATCAACAAGAAAATGAATATATGCCAGTTAAAAAAAAAAAAAATTCAATTTCAACTTATTTTGAAGATAACATAGAAAAAATATCGCTAGGAGTTATTATTACTATGTGTTACTAGGGTAATCTAAGATCGTCAGTATTCGTCTTAAATATCTTTTTTTGACTACATAATGGTGACTCAAAATTTGAAACTAACAGGAGCGGCTAGCCAGTAAATTACCCTTTACGAAATGAAACTCACTTGAATTGGATACTAATCATTTGAAATAAATAGGGAAGAGGCCTCAGATGCCAAAAAAGGCCTTAAAAAAAATAAAACTCAGTGCTGGATATAGTTTCACATTTAATTGAATAATGGCTTCTTCGGTTCATTTTTTATAGTATGCACTTAAATAACAGAGCATTGAGTCAAATTATAGAGTTCTTGTATGGGTATTAATTAATATACATATAAAACCTTGTACATAAATACAAAGCAATGACAAGGATACGATAGGCACAAATGGTTTTAAATGATTTATAAAAAATTAATTCGATTTGCTTGGACGTGTAAATCGTAGATCTCTTCGAATGGATAATGGCTAAGATGCTATGCCAAAATTTTTTGAGAATCCTGTAAACCAGGGGTTTCCAAACTATTTAGGTTAGGCTTAAATATATCAGAATTTTTTCGTGGCGTCGCTTGTCAAATCTCAGAGCAAACCTTATGTTACTAATAGTTTTTCTTCATTTCGAATTCAGCAGATAAGCATTGATTATCATACCTCTTATCTTTGCAATTTTATTTAATAAATAATTAAAACTCCTGACTTCAATTTTTCGACCAATAGCGAAAAATTAAAGGCGAATACTATTTTTTTGCAAAATAATATATTTTTAATATCTAAAAAGTAAAAGTGTACAATACTTGTAGGATCCAAAAATGAACTGAAGATGAAATTATTTAATTATTAAAATCTTGCTTGCCCATTCCTTTTTCTATTGTTAAAATACAATAGCCATTTTACAATTTCACAAATTTGATACTAATTCAACGCGGAAATGAAGAAAAAATGATATGGAAAAATGATATTATTAGAAAAAATTAATATAATTAGGTAATCAAGATTTTCAAGAGAGAAGAAAGATATCTTGTAAAATAAAAATGAAAAAAAAAGCATGGAAGATTCGTTGTATAATAAAATCCGCTTTTAAAGAGTATTTATATGAATGTTCTTTATAAGAAGGCCTTTTCAACTTTTAAATTGCATTTGAATATCATTTTCGAACTGGGAGTTTTTTTCTTTTACTTTATTTTTCTTTTAGTTGAACAATTTCAAGCAAAGAAAAAAGAAAAAAAATGTCACTTAAGCTGATCTATGTTTGGTTAGTGGAATTCGCAATTGTTTTCCTTCTTTATCCATATTTCGTTAGAAGACAACTCTTTTAAGTAAATGGAACAAATATAGTTTATTTCCTTTATTTAAATTGCTCGAGAAGTTTTTTTTAAGATTCAGATTAAAGTGTTTGTTGGTAGTAAGTTGAGTAATAATAACGAGTATTTTTTTAAATTAATTTTTTTGAAAAAAAAGCTCTCCAGGGATTTAATAATACGACTAAAAAAAAAAAAAAAATAGTCTCTTGGTTCTGATAAAATTAATTTTTCCTTATTATATGTTAGAGCTAATCTTCTTAGATAATCTTTTTGTCTTTCGGTATTTGAAATCATATTAATTTGCTAGCCTCAATAAATAAAGGAAGATTTTTCGTAATTAAATTTTTAATGATTGTTGAGTGTTATCTGATATTTCGGGCTCATCAGAGGTCTAGAATAAAATCCTTCAATGACTAAACTATATAGAACCCTTAGCTGTCCTAGTTGGAAATGGTCTAGAGAGGCCCGGGCCCGCCCTTTGTCAGTTATTAATGGTAATTTGAAGCCGGAACTAAAATATAATAAAACATTAATTTTAATTATAGTTAACCCCATATAGCCTTCGGACTTGATGTTGTTGGTAGCACGCCTGTCTTGTATACCAAGGGTCGAGGGGTTCGGATTCCAGGCAGTGCAATGATTTTATTTAAGCCAGTTGGATACCAAATGGCTTAAATAAGAATGCCTGGACCCCCAACAGATATAGCATCATCCAATATAAAAAAATATCGCTATCACTAGGTTAATTAAATTTTCTTCTTTCAATTATCAAACCAAATTATTATAATCAATATTAATTTTAAAATATAAAAATTTTTACGAATAATTCTATTTCTGTTACCAAATCAATCAGACCAATGAATTTGCCATATTTACTCAAATTTATAATAAACTGTCGCCATGACCGCCGACGCAATTCATATATACAGTGCTGTAATTTAATGAGCTAGAGATGTTATTGATAAACAGAGTTGGAATTCAATGCTTGTCCAATTTAATTGCCAGTCATCGAGTTAGTGAATTCGAATCAATCGACGATGACAGTTGCTTGCAAATTCATTCAGCCAAGTCATCATCGCCATCCCCTCCCCCCTTGGACAAATGCTTTTCAATATCATAATTCAAAAGTATATCTCTAACTTTTGTTTTAGGCGTGAATTACTTTCCAGCACAATTAGTCTATATATAAAGTAAGGTAAAAGTACATGTCAAAAATTCGATGTCGAGATTTTGGAAATACCCGTTTTAAGGTCACCTGAGTCCGAAAAAGTGGTTTTCCCAACATGGCATGTGTGTGTGTCTGTGAACAAAATATCTCAAGAACGAAAAGAGAGAGGCGGTTGAAATTTTATATTTAAGGAAGGTTCTTCCCTGAAACGTGACATGAAGCTTTTGAAAAAAATCGGCCAAAGAGTACTAGTACTTTACTGATCTACTTTTTCATGTAGTTTTGTTTTCGATTTTCTCAAAATTCGCTCCAACGATTTTGATCAAAATTCATAAATCAATTATTTTTTAGATGCTCTTTAAAATGTATATTCTCATTTTGCCATTTAAATCTTATGAAGACTACTTTATTCTTGTACTTCATAGGAAAGATAGAAATGGTTTACATGGTAACAAAATACAAATATTTTTCTGTTTATTAATTTTACAACTTGAATTCAAATGTAACGTACTGTCGGAAACTAAATATATGTCGACACAAAAAATCTGGTGTGACAAACACAGCACAAAACTTTCGAATACCGAAGGTAAGAGAAAGTTGTGTGCTGTGCGACCATTCACATCAGATTTTTTGTATTTTATTTTTTCCAAATAGAGCATATAAAATTAAAAAAAAAGGAAGCCGATCTTTCACTGATTTGGAAAGAAGTTTGGTTGGCATAAAAGAAGAAATCCAAGCCTAGAGGCTTTGTCTTAAACAGAGCCTCTATTTCATATAATCTTATTTAAAGATAAAAAGTAAAAATATTGTTCTTTTTTTAAAATATCTTTTCTTCTTGGCAAATACGTTTCAACAGATTATTAAACTTAAAAAAAAAAATACAATTTTATTTTTCATATGCATCTCAAAGTCCCCCAAGACCAAGATGTATTTGAATAAATATTAACTGATGGTTGAAAAAATTCTAAAACAAGGATTAAAAGACATTCCCCACTCCTAAGATTCTGTAATAATAGACGGTATATAAATCTGCTAAATAAAAATAGTGAAAAAAAAAATTTATTGGAAAATTAGCTATTCGAGAAACTGAAATGCACGTTCCGGGTTTCTCTTTTATTTCTATTTAATTACCGTGGCGCTGTTAATTAGTTATTCATTAAATTCAATCATTTAAGCCGTCATTCATTCGGTGGTGAGCGTGTGCATGCCTCCTCTAAATTCTCTGCATGCGGCCCGAATTAAAAATGGCGTTATCACAAATCTTATCGTACCGACTCGACTGAATAATTATGATTACTGCTTCTGACCCCCGGATATTGTTCGAATCATAAACTACAGAGTCACGAGGTCAATTTTTTTTTTTTTTTTTAATTTTAATCTAATGACTTGAAAGTTAATTGTTTTTGACGAAAAAAAAAATATATTAACAAACAGGTGGAATTTCAGGGCGGAATTTTATATGATTTTTATCAAACCTCGGGCTTGACAAACCACAGGAATATTTAACAATTTTTCTGAGTATGTTTGTTGGTGGACCAAAAGTCTTATGACTTATTAAGTCCGAATCGAGGTATTTATTGGATCTATTGATTTCGAAAACTATTTAGCCATAAATAATATTTCCCTAATTCAAGAGTTCTCCTGATTACTGTAGTATGTTTGTTCAGACCAAGATGTTCTGTTCTATTGGTGGTATATAAAGCAACTGACAAGAGAGAAATTTTTCTTTAAGAATTTCTTATTTCGAATCTCTTGGTAAAGAAACTCAATGTCAAGCGCATATAAAAGGAAATGAGTGTCCGGATAGGCTGGAGATCTAGGGTTCGATTTACGTGGACCATGTATGGGACGTTTGGACCACTAACAAATAAACATAGACCTACCAAAATTGTTAACTAAAAATTATTTGTATTGTATTTCTAAATACATATATTTTAATAGTAGCCGTACCATGCTGACATTTCGAAATATGTTGTTACATAAAATGTCAGCCTGGTACGGCTACTAATAAAATATATTTGGCTGCTAAAAGTATTCAAGTTTTCTCTTGACTCCGCCTCAAAGAGAAATTATTTAACACATTTGGAAAGTATATTTTTTTGGGATCCCCAGACCATCCGGAATATAGATAATCTTATTTTGCACCAAGAAAACGGACACTGGCCCACTAGCCATAAGTAAAAGAGGGAGAGTAAGTTTTTGTTGGTGTTTTGTTCGAAAGTCCTTTGCACCGGTGCAAAGGAAGTAGGCCCTACACTCATGTCTCGGATAGGCTGAAGATCCCGAGTTTGAATGGCAGCCCGGGATCACTTGTTCCATCAATACAAAATATTCTTACAAAGCCTCTGAGTCACCAAGTCTTTATTAAATATTGATATCTGATTCTAATGAATAGGTTTTGAAAATTAGCTAAAAATTCTTTGGTCCTGAATCCTTAATAATGAAGAGAAAACGTGGATGCCAAAGTTTTTTGGTTAGCGCTCATCTTTTATGAATTGTTGACTTTTCTTATTAATTGAGATGTAAGTAGTGGCTGTGTATGTTGATTAAAGGAAATATGTAAGCAGAGGCAGCCAAAAATAAAATACTCTGAATGCTTAACCAATCAGCCGGAGACGTTTCGGTTTATTTACTATAAACCATCTTCAGTCCATTAATTGGTATATTTATGCTCAGAGTTAGTCAGGTGATAATTAATATACATTGTTGTAAAATAGAATACTATTGTTCACGTATGTATATAATGAAAATTGGGCTTTGATGAATTTGATGGTTGTTTGTGTGAGTTTCAAATATATCTCTCCGGCTGATTGGTTAAGCATTCAGAGTATTTTATTTTTGGCTGCCTCTGCTTACATATTTCTTATTAATTCTTATTAATTTTTTGTTTGTTTTGTTTTATTAATTTTTTGTTAAACAAAAATCAAATGATTTCTAAATGCTGCAATCTACGTCATAAATGTATAAGGGTATTTTATGGCTGGTGGAATTTGTATCAGGAATGAAAGTTTGAAGAAAAATGCAGCCAGAATTTTTTCTTTAAAAATATATTTCAACAGCTGACGTTTTGGCTTTGGTCAAAGCCATCATCGGAGCTGCTGTTGGTCTTCATATACATATATTTTGCATTGTATCCGGTATTAAAATTAACTTAGGATATAACATAGGGAAAAAAGTTTTCTGTTCAAGATCAACTTTTTCCTTCTTCTATCACCAATACAATATATTTATTTATTTTTTTTTTTTTTTTTGTGCCTAATGTGATAATTGACTCAGAGCAGTACAATTTCATCTAATGTCATAAAATTTTATTTATTTTATTGCGACATTCTCATTCTCACAAAAACGTTAATTAATTTATAATTATTCTCCATTTTTGAACAATAAATATATTACACTCTCATTATAAAGAGTACTTTTAAATAAGGGCTATTATTAGCTAAATTTTAAAAATGAATGAATATAATGTCAAAGAATGCGGAAAATACCAAATGATTGTAATTTATAATAAAAATAACTTCGATAAATATTTTCCACCTGCTGATAACTGATCATATAGCCTATATTATTATAATAACATTTCCATGAATAGAAATAAATAATCAAATATTGAAAAAATATAATAAAATTAGTGTCAAATGTAATTTGAAAATTAGTCAGATAATTTAATTTTTCTACTATCAACATCACATTGGGGGTCGTCCATATATTAGGTAACGCTTTAGGGGGGGGATGGTCTGAACAAAACGTTATTAGTAGTGATTATTTAAATCACGAGGGAAAATTTACTAAAAAAAAAGGAGGGGGGACCAGAAAATCGTCAAAAAAGGCGTTACGTAATATGGGAAGGATCCCTGATCCCTTGTTATAATATAGCTACATGAAAATGTCATTGTTTTGTTTTTATAATAAAATCACTAAATTTTGACCTTGAGATTTCCAACTTCTACAAGAAAAAAGATTTGGTCTTTTCTCATAAATTATGAATGACATTACACCTGTCTTCCTGTTTAATTGTTCTACTTCTAAATATAATTTTGTAGACCCAGAATATAAAATATTCAGAAGAAGGTTAAATAAAGTTAATAAAAGTCAAAACAAAATTTACCCCAAGATCTAAATTTTTTTTTAAATTTGTATAATTTACATTTTGAATATTTTAAAAATCTCTTTTTAGAAATTTCAACAGAATATTTGAATTGTCAATGTAGTATAGCAGGTTTAAATAAATCATAACTGGCTGTTTACTTCGTATCAACAAATGGTAAATGAGGAGGGGGGTGGGGGGGGGGGGAGAACGTCAATGCTGCATCAAATGCACAACAGCCAGGCGGGTGTTAAATTATTCTCAAGTTTCAGTACATGTAACTTGCGCCAATTCTGACATGAAAAGGGTCAGGAACAATTACCAGAGGGATAATTAGTAATTAGAGTACACAGGCAAGTCAAATTTGGTGACAAGGACAACCGAGCGGTTTCATAATAAAACGATTATAATAATAGCTATCACTATAAAAGATGGATTATTTAAGCTTATTTGGAATCAAAATTTGCAAGTATCAATCATACTTTAATTAAATAATATCGCTCGAATTGGCAAGTAAGTAGATTTAGATTTTGTTTCAAGAATTTATTATGAAATTATAATTTTCAATTCAGAAAATATAAATTTGAAATGCACTTTTCATATGTAGCCTACATGTAAACGAGACTATACACGCGTAACTGCAAACTTGACAAGCATGCACGTGCAATATTTTTGTACAAGCAAACTGTAGCGTCTGTAGGAGAATTTTGCACAAGCATTTTAATTGTGCAAGCCGCTTGAAGCTCGATTAAATTTTAATATGCACAAGAATATTTGTGCAAGCAAAATTCTCCACCATTTTATTGACGTCTTGACATTTGATATAAGCTTATATTTAATATATATTAATTGATTTAAAATTTCAATTTAAATATTAAAATAAAATAAAGCAAGTGAGTATTTCTTGTTATCTTTGAATAAATTTCCTTCCGCGTTTGACATTTTTTAGGTTAATTTTCGTCGAAAGCTGTTTCTTGCACATGCATGCTTGTGCCGTGTGGTGCCGAAGGGAATTTGTGCATGATGGTACAAAAAGATTGCACATGCCTCCTTTGAAGTGTGCAGTTACCTGTGTAGTCGTCTTAATTTATTAAATAGATTTTAAAAATCCCATAAGGATAGAAATAAACGTTTTAACATGTATAAGAAACCCAGAGCAATTAATTCCATTATACTAAGGTCCTTTGAATCCATTTACACCCGGAGTTAATAACCAGAGGCTTTTGTTAAGTCTTATCTTTTATTAATCCTAAATTATAATATTTTGCCCTTAGTTCAAAATAAACTTAAGGTTTAGAAAGTGTGTGTTTATGTGAGTGTATATGTGTATGTAAGAAGAGAAGTCGTTCTCTTGCCACCCCCAGAAATAAGCAACCAACGAACCAACCCCTGAATTTCTCCCACCTCCTTTGAAAGTAAACATCTTGACGGCTTCATGGCTTATGGAGCCTAAGACCGTTAGCTTCTATTGTGAGAAGAGATAAGAAAAAAAGTGTCTGACGGAAAAAGAAAGCAGACGGAAATCTAGAAGAATGATCCCATTTTAAAAATCGAGAGATAAAAAAAAAAAAAAAAAAAAAAAAACAAAGATAAGCAATTCGGATTTGGAATTAACATAATGATTAATCATCCAAACTAAAAGTAAGATCATTAATTTTTCTTCAGTGTCCAATTGTCGTTACTCGATCACCAAGAAGACGAACTCAATTTCAAACTAATAGATAATATAATGATTTTGAATTTAATTTACCTTTATTAAATTAATTTTGTAATTTTCTCAAGTTGAATAATTATTCAATCCACTTAGTGAAATGCAAATAATTCAAATTTCATTATAAATTTGCATACAATTCATTTCTTGTTATTTGATTAAATTTCTACCTGTTTGAAAAAATTCATAACAACATGAGTTATAAAATCCTATGATGATGCAACTTCGGGGTCGTCATTTTCAGAGTGATCGAGAGCTATACGACAAAATTTCGGGTGTACTTTAACAGACTATCAAAAGGGGGCTTCAGGATGACTTTTCAACAGTGGACTGAACGCTGGAATCGTATTTTATTCTAGGAAGATTACTTTGAAGGTCTGTAATGGAATTTGAATAAAAGTAAGCAGAATTTTCTAGTAAAAAAATAATTTCGCTTTTTTTTTGACACCCCCTTGTATGTGATTATTTATGTGTCAAAACATCATCTTATAACAACATTCTTGGAAAAGGTGAAAAATTTGAGTCCTGAAGAAGACTTGACGTCGAGCTGAAACACGGTCTTAACAAAGCCCAACATTTTTTATTAACTTTGCTCTGCATATATTTCCCTATTCTAACCAGTCAGCATCTTGCGCAATGGGATTCATTCATTAGTCCTTTTTTGAAGAAAAGTGATATAATGTGTTATAAATTTTAAGTGCAATTAAACTTCTTTGAGCCATAAATTGAATAATTTCTCGCATCCGAATCCAAGATCACTTGAGGTAACTTGTAACTAAATATACTCTATTTTTTTTTTTTTAATAATTTTGAATATTTTGAGATTTTACCATGAAAAAATTAAAGTAACAGTTACGTTAGTTTCTTTTTTTTTTTATTTAAGTTTTTAATTTATCAGCTAATTATAAGCGGTTTGTAAAAATTGCTTTTTGATATTTTTTTAATGGAGAGAAAAAAAAATTACTTTTGAAATAAAAACGAGATAAAAAGAAGCTTGAAGTCTTTTCTTAGCGAATCCCTTCTCTAGGGGTGACTGCCTTTGAATAAAGGGACATACTTATGGTTTGCTTCCGACTATAAAACGAAAATGTAATGGTAACTACGAGCTGATATAGCCAATCTCTTCTGGAATGTACAACTTATAGGAGAAACTATTTACACATAGAGGAACAACAGATTTTAAATCTAACAAAAACAAAATTATTTTAGATTTATCATTAAAATTGAAACTTTTATGTAATTAAAATAAAAAAAAAGTGAAATAAATATAATAAGTTTGTTCGTTTAAATTGCCATGGTAAAAAGTGCACGATATCTTGGTCAAAAAGTGCAAGTTTGGTAAGTTTTGTTAGTAAGCACCTAGCGTGTAAAAATTGAAACGAATAGAATGCAGGGCTAAATTTGTAAATTATACTGCAAAGGCAAGTGAAACGAACAGAGTGTATTTTATGAAAAACATGGCATAAGTGACCCAGTTGCACCAACAAGTCTTATATCTATCTTGGGCAAAGCCGTCATGAGCTGTAGTCTCAGCTTGAGATTTAAGGCGTTGCACCAATGAATTTTCAAATGATCTTACTCAAGCTGGCTTTTTTTTTCTCTCTTTATTCTCGGCCTTCCAAGCTGACTTTGAGAAAAAACAACATCTGACAATCTCGCATTTTTATTAAAAATTAGCCGATTGGCGGCACTGCATGACAACAACAAACACATTTGGCAATCAAAATAAAAATAAATAAATAAATAATAAGCCTACCTGTACTTTGTTTTTATCAAATTCTGTCAACAAAACAATATCAACAAATTTTGACAAGTGGAATTGTACAAATGATTATATTTAATTAATGTTGTGCAAGTTTAATTATTCTCCTTAAGTGGTGTTTCTCAAGTTCGTTTATTTGTGAAAGAAAAACGCTAAATTTTCAGCATTTTTTTTTATTAATTAACAAGGTAATATTTCCAAATAGTTCTAGACCTATCTGTCGGCACTTCTTCAGTCGATCGTTCACCTCTTTCACCTTTTGCCCCTTACCATTAAATCTCTTGGAAGTGACCATGTTACTCGTTCAGCAATTATTAATTGACTGAAGGAGTGCCGATAGGTCTCCGAAATATTTGAGAATATTACCTTGTTAATTAATAAAAAAATTGCTTTAAAGCACCCGGGGCCGTCGCCCCCTTGCCCCCCCCCTTGTTGAGGCACTGCCACCACCAGTATCGATGAAGTCAGCATTTAAAAGCAAACGTAAACAAGGGTGTGAAAGGCCACTGATATAATATTTAAATATTAATAAAAAAAGTAAAAATCGATAATGTGACTCTACAATATAATACGAGATTATACTAATAGAGGGGTAGCTAAACTCTATCGGCTTATAAACAATAGTAGGGGAGCTGGACCAATACATGAGATTTGAGCATTACAATATTTAATTAATTAAATCCTCATATATGCTTTGCTTAAAATTTCATCAGTATAAGCCTATTAAGGGTAAAAATTGTTATGAGTTCCTCGACCTTTTAATTTTTTTCAAAAGAGATAATCTACTAAAGTTCCCCCCTGAAAATTAGGCAGTACTTTTATCACAAATAATATTTAATAATATTAAATTAAATAATTAATAATAAAATATGCCAAGCAAGATAGACGAAAGTATATACGATATCTTGAGTAATTTCTTTAATAATAAAAGAGAAGTGAAATATTTACCTCCTGAGACTTCGCATATAAGGCTGACATCTTGGCCTTCGTTGTAAGGCTCGAGTAATTTTGTGCGGTCTCGTCGATTAGCGTCGTAGATCACAGGCTGCTGGGGAGGAACTGAAAAAATAAATAAATATCTGAGTTTTAGTTAAATATGGTAAAGAGAAAGAAAAAAGTTAGACATGATTCTTCATTTATAGCCAATTAGCAACCTTAAAAAGATTGCAATCAACCGTATAGTAAACGAGAACCCTTAATCTTCGAGTTTAAGTTTTTTCACATATAATTAGCTGTCTGAATTTCAAGTGAACTTAAATCGGAGCAAGTGCACAGTACTTGAGAACGGGTGCGGAATAAGAAACGTTGTACAGTATTTATATTTTTAATAAATAATTAATACAAAAATGTGGTCTATAACTAAAAATTCCCCTAATAATAGTAAATGTCTACTTTCGGTTGACGTATATACTCCATAAGTTGATACAATTCTACAATTTAAGTGTAAGAAATATATACCAAATTTTCATCGATCTTACGTTTTTAAATAATCGTGATCACACACATTCAGGTCTATTCTCTAAAAACAGGCATTAAAATTTAAAATCAACAAATGGGTGTTTAAAAGTAATGTAAAAACAATCTGCGTTAAAAAATATTATTCAAAATCACTTCCTTGACTCAAATAGCCTATCTGTAAACAAAAATTTAAAGTCAAAGCGTTAACATTTAGTAAATAGTGTTAAAAATTAATGTATGTCAAGGGGGTGCCTTTAATATTTTAACGTCTTGTTTAAAATAAACATGGCGTCCTTAACCTAAAAAGTAAGGTTATGATTTTGATAGCTTTGAAATAAAAACAACATGTTAACACAGAATTCAAATTAAGAATTCCCACTATTGTTCTTGTGGTCCGCATATTGCTTCCTCTGGGCACTTATTAATATATTGTAAAAACTATGATCATGAGCTGCTTAAAAAATTGATAGAACCCCATTTTAGAAGCCCTACTCTAGACTTCAACAAACTTCTGACTATGAAGGAGGAGAGTATTATCAATGCTGTACTAGAGTTTTGTAATACCCAAAAAATCAATCTCTAAAAGACACAGTATATTTTATTTGGTTTTGATATTATTGACTTTATTTTGTATATCTTATTGTCTTATTTCTAGTTATTTTTACAATGTATTTTGGATGCGGTTTTTATGTACCTATTTTTTTTTTTTTTTTTTTGTATGTAATCTCTTTGAGTCCGATGGCGAGACTAAAGAGACACAATAAAAAAAAAAAAAAATGTTAACGTCGCTGTTAAAACTTTGTTTACCATTGAGAATAGCATTTTTTAAAGCTGATTGACATTAGTTTTTAACACCCATTTGTTTATTTTAAATTTTAACGTTGTTTTTAGAGAACAGACCTGATACTCAGATATAATTCCAAAAATGTTTTTTTTTTTGAACACGGAGTTTTCAAATGTAAATAATCGTTAAAATCAAAGTCGATTTTTTTTTACAATTTCAATACTTTCTCTACTTTGTATACGAGAAAGTAAAAAAGAAAAAGGGTTGTGTCTCTAATTTCACCTCTTAGTTAAGCCTTATACATAGCTTTGGGTCTTATATATTAATATCAATCTAGTAAAGATGATTGTTTTGAAGCTTTAAAATATGAGTTTATTTATAAGGCTTTCTCTTAAAAAAAATAGACATTTCTGTTTTAATTGAAAAATCAATAACATTTGATGAACTTATTTCAATTCTCTCTAATTATCATTTCTATTAATATTATTTCATATGCGAACAGGTTTTTACAATTTTCCAAACGAATTAAGTTGCTAAGAAGATATTACAACTTGAATTGTTCTATACAATATATAAATCATATTTTTTCATCCCCGCTTTTGTTATTGGAATTTTTTTGAAATGAAGGAGCGAACAGAGGGGGGAGGGGAGTGACAAAAATATGTATCTTGGCATTCGATTTGAAATAGGCTAGCAGAGTGGGGGAAGGGGTGGGTTCAATTCAATATGCATAGGACGGCACAGCATATGCATATATACCAAACGCACACACGCACGGTCTCAACCGAAATATATACATATGCATGCATGAGTGACCTCTGACTTTTGATTTCAAATTTTACCCCTATCCTATCTGCCCACTCTCTCCATGCCGATTTGCTTTCATTTTGAATCCTCTCTGACAGGAAAGAAAAAATCAAATTGAAGGAGATAATTGTGATGTTTTTCATAAGAGTGGTCGGTATTATAATTTTGAAATGTACTGTAAATAAATTTTTTGGATAGATATATAAGGCACGTTTCAAAAAATTATACTTCTTTGAAATTTGTAATTTATGTAGTTTGCAAAATTTTAGGACGATGAGTTATCATATAGCATTCATTTTTCACTTCTCTTTAATTTCTATTTTTAAATTGATAATTTTATCATTTCCATGTATATAATTAAATATATAACAATATATAAATTGAATATATACTAAAAGAGATTTTTATATCATGAAATATAAATTTAGTATATTTTATATTAAATATAAATAATTTTATTTTAAATAATAAATTAATGTGGAATTAGTTTAATAAAATTAGTGGTTTAATGTAAATATATAAAATTATTTGAAAATAATTTACTAATTACCATTTCATATGATATTTATGAACGAAAGAATTGGAAAAAAAAATCTTTAAAGCTACTGCATTCATTTTAAATAGGTTTTGATTGATAAAATTAATTTATGTTGCTTTTATGTTAATTTTTTAATACTTTTTGAATATAAATATATATAGACCGAAAAATTAAGCTTCAATAAATATATATTTTTTAGAATATTCTAAAAAATATTTTTATCAATGATCTGATTGATTAAAATACTTAAATGTTTGTTTTAGAAAAATTTTAAATTGTATTAGAAAATTGTTTTTTTGGCATCTGAGGTCATTCAGACCACCTCCTTTTTATTCAAATTAATTGGTAGTCAATGTACTTTTGTGGCTCAGAACAATAAACAGAACAAGAAGCGAAACCTTCTCTCTCTTTTCTAGAGTTTACGTATACTGTATTTAAAAAATTCCAATCTATTCTAAATTTATATTTATTTAATTTGAAAATAAATTTATAAAATAATCCCTTTTAATAGGTATTTTTTTTTTTTGTCGTGGAGATAAAAAGGTTTACATCCGAAGAATGTAAATGATTAATAAGCCTACAGTCGAAATTAATCATCAAATTTACATACTGTATGTCAACTCTCTCTCTTTCTCTCTATTATAATATTTGTATTAAAGATTTTTGCATTTAGTGACATAAGTTTTATAAACAACTCGGATTCACTGAGAATGACATAACATGTATTTATCTGCAAGATTATTATATTTAAGTTTTGTAAACCTTTCATTATTTCTCACTTATGGAAATAATCAATTTTTTTTTATTTTACCTAGGACTGATGTGATCTTAAAATCTCAAAGATTATAAATGCTCCATCCAAGGCAACAAAATTTATTAAAATTATGATAGTTTAAAAAATATAAATGGTCTCAGGAAATGAAAAACATTTTTTTTTAATTCCTTTTTTCTTAATTTTTTCGGCTACAGAGACCATTTATGGATTTATACGTAATTTTGGGGGCATCTTCAAAAAGAGAATTTAAGATTAAGGATATTAACATTATTATCAAAATACATGCTTATCAGAAATATAAAATTTAAAACATAAACATATAAAGAAACATTATTATCAAATACATGCATATAAAAAATCCGTAATATAAAACATATTACGGATTTTTTATATACATGTATTTGATAATAATGGTTCTTTATATGTTTATGTTTTATATGAGTTTTTATATATTTATATAAAATGAGATGGCCAAGAAACCAAATAAAAAAAAAAAAGATTAATAAGAAAGCATTCAATAAGTTCAATTTTAATTTTATTAATTAAGCCTATGCAATTCTTGTGTTCAGAATTGATCAAATATGAAAAATGAATTTTAATATAGCCTACATCAATCAATTTTTTTAATTTCGAAATGGATGGTTTACTTATATCTTTTTGAATATCTCTCCCTAACTCTAAAAAAGAAGTGCTTGGAAATTTTGCATTCATGTGATTGAGATAAATTAAGTTAAAATGAGTTTTGCGAAGTTAAACGCTTGTCGACGTTCTTCGACTCGCTCAATAGAGCAAACTGTGCCAAACTGCCCCTTTTATCTCCCGAAGGGGCACCAAGGTTAGGAGGTGGGGGGGGGGGGTACGCGAATGGGAGCCACGACCCTCGGGATTGCCGGGCGAAGAGTTGGGTGGTTCCAGCAAGCAAACTTTGCATGTGGTAGAAGGGGATTTGGGGGCAAAAAAAAACACCCTCGATTCGAAAGAAGATTGCCCACGCAGTCGCCCACGTAGTCCACATTTTTTTTTCTTATGTGTGAGAAGTCTGCAGGAGACAGGAGAAAATTCACCGCTATTTTTGAACAATTCCATCATATAATCTTTTTTTTTCCACTTTTTTTTCTCTATCTTACTCATTCTTTCAATTCTCAATTTGTAAATCATTGTCTGTCTGAGAGTCGAAGTCACGAATGATGAATAATGAAGAAAAAGTAGATAAGAATTTAAATAAATGAAAGAATGATTTACCAAAATATTAAATGATTCTTAAAGGCTAATGAAAAAAATGATGCATTAATGAATATAAATCCAATCAATATAAATGTGAATCAAAAAAATGAAGAATAATTATGAATAAAAATTTCAATTAAACTCTAAAAAAAATGTAACTTTTTTAAGAAGTGAACATCTTGAAATTTTCTTATATAATGATGGACATCTTCTTCTTCTTTCGCTGTGGCTTATCCCTATTTTTTTTTTTTTTTTTTTTTTCTAGGGGTCGCTCATTTTTATTTTCCCTCTCCACAATGTCCTATCCTGCGCATCCTCAAACTCCAATCCCTTCTGCCTGCAGTCCTCAGTCACACAGTCCATCCATCTTCTTTTGGGCCTACCCCTTGGTCTCTTTCCTTCCACATTCAAATTTAACATTCTCTTCCCCACATATTCCTCTTCTCTTCTCATCACATGACCAAACCATCTCAGCCTACTTTCCTGGATCTTTTTGGATACCTCCACCACCCCTGCCATTCCTCGGATCTTCTCATTTCTCACTCTATCCCTTCTTGTTTTTCCCAATGCCCATCTCACCATTCTCATTTCCGCCACATCCAACTTTCTTTCCTGTGCTTTCTTTATCGGCCAGGTCTCACTGCCATAGATCATTGCGGGTCGCACTACCGTTTTAAAAATTTTCCCCTTAGCCTTAGCATTTACCTTTCTATCACATAGGACTCCAGAAACCCTTCTCCAATTCATCCAACCAACTTGGATCCTGTGGTCTAGCTCTTTATCAAGTCCCCCCTCAGAAGACACAAAAGAGCCAAGATATTTAAAATCTCTGACTCTTTGCAGCTTTTCCCCCTGTAAATATACCTCTCCATCCTTGCTTTCTCCACCAAACCACAAGTACTCCGTCTTCTTTCTGCTGATCCTGAGTCCTCCATCCTCTATTGCCTGTCTCCAACACTCCAGCGCTCTCTCCACTCCCTCTCTGCTCTCCTCCACTATGACAATGTCGTCAGCAAACATTCCCGACCAAAAACCCACGCCATTCATTCTCTCCGTTAGCACATCCAAAACAATATTAAAAAGGTACGGGCTCAATGCCGATCCCTGGTGTAGGCCTACTGTCACAGGGAAACTATCCGAGACTCCAACACTGGATCTGACTCTGGTATGTGCACCATGATACATATCCTTCACCACTCTTACATACTTCTCTGGGACACCTCTCGCCGCCATGCATCTCCACAACTCTTCCCTTGGAATTGTATCATAGGCCTTTTCAAGATCTATGAAGATTAAGTGTAGATCCTTCTTCTTCTCCCCATACCTTTCCAATAATTGTCTCAGAGCGAATAGTGGGTCCATCGTTCCTCTCCCTGGCATAAAACCAAACTGTTTGTCCGATATAATTGTTCCTTTTCTTATCCTGCTGTCTATAATGCGTTCCCATATTTTCATTAATCCAGCCGCTGGGGGAGCAAGCCAGCTCAACTCGGTGCCGGTCCCAAGCCCGAAAAAATGGGGAGGGTTAGTGGCAGGAAGGGCATCCGACTGTAAAAACTCCTTGCCAAAACCAAAATGATGAACATATGATGGACATCTAAGTGTGTAAAAAAATGAAGACAACATTTGATTTTTAATTAAGGCAATTTGTTGGCGGGTCTCGTCTGATATAATTATACAACAATCTCTAAGTTTTATTTAAAAAAGCATATCAAGAAGCAAAAATCTTTGTTTGGATGGGTAATCCAGAGGAACAAGGCTGACAGACAAAGATAAGATTTTTCTTTAAATTGAAATAATCTATTCTTAATTCTAATAGCCACAATTGTTTTAATCGAAATGGCTTCTTTTTTTATTTATATTTAATTAAGGTCTTTTTTGACATCGAAAGCATTTAGATCCCGTCCCTATTTATTTAAATTGGTTTGTAGCAAATTCAATATACTAAATAAATTTTGTCGCCTCGGATGGGATGCTAACCCACGACCCTTGGTATAAAAGGCCAGTACGCTAACTTCTACACCAAGACCCGAGGGCAATCGAAATGACTGTAATAAAAAAAAAGTAACTTTTGGCTTTAATAAAAGTAATACATTATGATTTCTTGAGCTTTAATAATTAACGTAAATAATAGAAATGAGAAAAATAATATCCGGCATCAAAAATTTATCGATTTTTTTACCCCTTTTCGGCTACTGAGGCCATTTAAGGGTATGAATTTTATTCAATAAATTTTTAGATACAATATATGGGCTTCCGGGAGCGTTCCACACGATGATTGCTCGGGGTCACCAACTCAAATTTTCGGAAAGTGGTAGAAAAAAAATACTGATTAGGATTGACAAATTTATAAATTCATTTTTATTTTACTTACTCTATATGTGAAATATATATACATAGAGAAAGTATTGCGATCATGTCAAAAATTCGATGTCGAATATCTCAAGAATTAAAAGAGCTAGGAGGTTGAAATTTGAGTTACGGACCACCCCAAGGAATAAGCTTTTGAACAAAATCAGCCAAAAAATACTAGTATTTTACTGATGCACCTTTTTAGTTTTTTGCGATTTTCTCAAAATTTCCTCTAACAATTTTAATTCAAGTTCATAAATCAACTATTTTTTTGATGCTCTTTAAAAAGTATATCAGTGAAATTTTTCGTGGAAATTGTTTGAAGCACACTTTACTGATGTGGAAGCATTTGTAGCCTATGTATGGTATCTATGGATCGCGTGATCAAGTTTGCAACTTATGTGCCAAGGGCAACTAAATATATCTCGACACAAAAAATCTGGTGTGACAAGCACAGTACACATCTTTCTCTTGTCGAAGGGTAAAAGAAAGTTGTGTGCTGTGCGACCAGATTTTTTAAATTAGAATTTTTTCAGCTCCCATTGTGAATGACTATGAATCTCTTGCTCATTACTTTCTTTGGCTTTGATAGCAAAGGGATATAGGAAAGTTGGTTATAATTTTAAATTAAAGAGAGAATGTTAATTTCCTTCAAAAATAACCTTTACCTTTATTATTTATTTTGTCAAAATAGCTATTTTAATTAAAGAAAAATTGAAAACTTTAATAGTAAAGGGAAATTATTTTTAAGAAAAAATAATTGTAATGCAGATGAGATTAATGCAAAAAAATCTCCAATCACATTTTTACTTTCTCTTACCCTATATATGAAATATATATAGAGAGAAAGTATGGTTTTAAACATCTTTCAGTAGAATTTTTTATTTTATGAGAGAAAAAAAAAATCAAATAATTTGGTTCAGATTTCTTACTCTTATTTATTTCCAATTACATTGATGAATTAATGTACTTACCAGCATGAGAGTACCCAAAAAGAAAAAAGATGAAAAGTAGTTGTAAAAGAGGCATCTCTGGTTGTGTTCATTCATTCAGATAGTCTCAACTTGGTCTGAGGACTTAGCAATGTCAAAAGGAAACACAAATCCAGGAAGTTTGTCATCAAAAGGAAAGAGAATTGGTCTTACTGATATCACAATTTAAATGTCAACAAAATTGATTTGATATTAAATGTAATCTCTTAAAATTAAAAGGTGCCGGAAGTCAATGATAATATAGAGTTGAATTTTCTAAAATAATAATTTAGTGTAGAAGTGGCTGTAGACTTTGAATTGGGTATAGGAGACTTTGGCCAAGGAAATTAAATAAAAAACTTATTTAATTATTAATCGTCGACGTTTCGGTCGCAAGTCACGACCTTCCTCAGGACCTGTGGTCAGAATATTTATTTTCAAACACAAATTGTATAATATTTATTTATAAACAATGATACGATTCTTTTAACAAATATTTATATTATTTAACAATAAAATGACGGTACTTACGATTAATTGTTAGAATACAAGGTTGACAGTATTATATTTAATTATCATTGTAAGTTATACAATTTTTAATTGGGCTGTATGTATTAAGAGTAACTTGTTCGCTTATGACTTATTAAATCAATGGACGGTCTTCCCCCCTTGCATGGGTTAATATACCTAAGAATGTTTATTTTATTTCCCAATTATATAAATTAATCCCGTTTTTTTTAAAATAAAACTTAGAAATAAATTATTTTTAATTATCATTAAATTACTTAATATAGATCTTAATTCTGATAAGCGTTTTGTTTATTTTTTTTTATAATCACAATCTAGATATTAATATATTTTAAAATGCCTTCATATAGGGCACTAAGCTCTGGATATCGTCTTTATTGTTGCAAGGACGTTTGATATTTTTTAATTGCCACCATTTCGGTAAATTCCCTGGAAAATTATTTTCATCTTGATAGAGTATTTCGAAATTTTGGAAATCGAACCTGTGCAGGAGTCCAAAGATGAGTAGAAGGGCTGTTGATGTTTTTTTATTTTTTATTGTGAGTTCGTGATCTCTTAGCGGTCTGATGCTTTTCTTTTTGTCGTGCCTATTAACATTTGTTGCATTTTTCTTCGTCATTACCTAGACAATTTATCTTATAAACAACCCCTGTTTATCAGTTTTTTTAACTTTTTCTTTTGATTATAAAGATATTTTATTGTATTGCTGGCGTTAAATGCAATTTTTATCTTATCTGTTTCAATATCTTTTTTAATGTATAACAAGAGAGGGATGAAAATTAAGACTAAAATAAATTTTTCCCTCTGTTTTTTTGTTTGTCCTTGTTAATGTTCGGTCTCTTGTTAGCTGATTTGAGACCTTATGATTTTGTTGATAATTTGTTTGTTATAGCATTCTCAGACAGATGTTAGTGATTATTTTTAAATTTTTGGCCCAAAAATTACTATGGATGGTTGCATTCGTGTGATAAGATTTTTCATTGCATTTAATTTTTGATGAAGTGGCTGGAGAGACTGGATGAGTAATCTGGTTGTTTGCGTTGGTTTTCTGTACCAGTCTAATAACAAGGACCCATCTGTTTGTCTGATCACTGTCGAATCCAAAAGTTGATTTTATTTCCTTGTTCAATTTCGCACTAAATTTAATATTTGTATCGTACTGATGAAGAACTCTAGAGTTTTTTCAATTTCTCTTTTTTGATGAGCAAATCGAATCGTCTATGTATCTATAAAAAACTTTAAATTTAATTTTTTATAATTGTTTCTTCAAGATCTTCCATCACGAGGTTCGCAAAGAACGGGGCGGTGTTGCATTTGGTGTTGCCCATGGTTTGTCCTGAATTTAACTTATATAAACTATTCTCGAATAAAAAACATTCGCATCCATTGTTATATTGACTCTTCAAGAATTGATTTAAACTTAGGTTCGTGAATGGTTGAATATCTTGCGACCGAAACGTCGACGATTAATAATTAAATAAGTTTTTTATTTAATTTCCTTGGCTCAAAGTCTCTATACCCAATAATAATTTATCTAGACCAGTGGTTCCCAACCTTTTTTGGCCCATCGCCCCTTTCTGGAGGTTGTCGAACACCTATCGCCCCCTTTTAATTTTTATTTTTCAACTACTAGCAAAAAACTAATAATAATATTTTGTATCAGAAAATTTTCACGGCGCCCCAAGAGAACAGCACAGTTTGGGAAAGACTGGTATACCTCCTGTACATACATAAATTTACATGGTTCAAATTGAATCAAATTCATGGATTCTGTGATCTGCATCTGCATTTATGAACAAAATAAAATTTTTAACAAATTTATTTCGAAGTTTTTTGTTTTTTTTTAACACTCACACTTTTTTCTCATTCACACACATATTCACACAGTCTTTTCGGCAACTTAGGCCATTTAAGACTTTGACGATAACCGTTATATATATATGATAATATCTATTGGAGGTCCAGGCTTTAAGCCATTTGGTGCCCTCGGGGCATGGCGTAGAGGTTAGCGTGCTAACCTCGTATACCAAACGTCGCGGGTTCGGACCCCAGGCAGTCCGATGATTTTATTTAAGCCAATTGGATACCAAATGGCTTAAATAAGAATGCCTGGACCCCATATATGTATATTAATTCAATAACGGTTATCGTAATTGTCTTATATGGCCTGAGTTGCCGAAAAGACAGTGTGAATGTGTGTGTGAGTGTGAGTGTGAATGAGAAAAAAGTGTGAGTGTTTATAAAAAAAAAAAAAGCCATTTGGTATCCAAATGACTTAAATAAAATCATCGAACTGCCCCGAAGGAATTTCAAAGTTAAAAATGAATCAAGTTCCTCAGATAACGTTTTCTTTTCAAAGTGAATAAATACAACAGATGCAGAAATAATGACCAAAACGTTGAAATTTTTTAAATAAATTGTATTATTAATTAGGCCTACTAACAATCAATGGCGAAAATTTATTTAAAAAATACTTCTGGCAAGATTTTTATTCTTTATATGTTCGAAGTAGTGGCTGTGAGATGTATAAATGGATAATTTTGGGCAGAAGCAGCCCAAACTTCTAAAAATTTACAAATAATTTTATTTTTATGAAGAAAATAACAAAAATAGATCTTTTTTCGGTCATTTTTATTTAATGAAAACAAAAGTGACGTTTCAATTCTAGATTGGAATTATCTTCAGACTATAATATTTTTATGATAATATTTTGTCCTCTTCTATTCTGACCATCCTGTAAATAGATTTTTCTCTTTGATGTTTGTTCTTTTAAATTTTAGTAAACTAATAATTTTTCTCCCTTTGAATATTCATCGCCCCCCGCTTATTTATCGCCCCCCTGATAACTCAAATCGCCCACTTGGGGGCGATCGCCCCCAGGTTGGGAACCACTGATCTAGACTTTTATATAGACCGTTTGTTTTGAAAGTGGTTAAGTCCATTTTTTTTTAAATGAGATATCACATAATTTATGCTTAATTAAAGTAAGTAAATTTTTTATATACTTATAACTAGTTAGTGGTAAATTTCTTAAAAAATTCCCATATTTTGTACAATTTAAAATTGGCCGGTAAAAGAAATCAAAAGTGGTGTAAGTTCAATTTGATGTAGGTGGCTTAGCAGATGGTTGCCTGTCATTTTGCATTTATTTATATTACGTGTTAAAAGTTTTTTTTTTTAACCCTTTTCGGCTACAGAGAGCATTTAGGGGTTAAATTTATTTTTATATACAGTATTAGGCCTATATATACAAATACACTACCGGCGGACGTTCCACACGCTCATTGCTCAGGGTGAAGTGTCAAGAGTTACTAGGCTAGGTTACTTATTAATATAAAGATATCAAGCAGTCAGGGCCGGATCTAGGAGGGGGGGGAGCAGTGAGGGCCTGTGCCCCGGGCGGCAGATATCAAGGGGCGGCAAAATACTTTAGGAAAAGTGGTTCACAAAAACAAAATGAAATTTCATAATCTACATTCAGGTCTACTAATAAACTTTGAAACATGTCACGATTATTCATACTCCACTCTAGTACAAAACACCGAGGGTTATATCTAAACTCACGGAGTGCACAAAGTTTATTCTGAAGACCGGAGGAATTGACTGAAAAGTCGACAGTTTTGGATATGGATTTTACAATTACAGTAAAGTCTTGTTAATCCGGACTTCGATACTCCGGCATACCGGCTAATCCGGCGTGTTGAAAAGCCACTTCTTCGGGATATTGCAGCAAAAAAAAGGGGTAATTTATGAAAAAAAAGTGACATTACAGATTTTTTCAAAGAGATAATTATTAAATTTTGCATTATATTAAATTTTCGAGTAATTCGGAATTTCCAGAATCCGCCATAGGGCTGGTCCCGTTTAGGGCGGATTAGCAAGATTCTACTGTAATTGCTTTTTTGACTGCCTTTTCTATTTCATCTTTGATCATTTTTTTTTTTAAATCTTATTTTTTCTTTCCTAGCTCTATAGAATTATAAACACGGATAAAATTCAATTAATTAGATAAAAAGAAGTAATTTAAATAAATATGAATGAATTCTAAATGATTGGAGAAAAAAGAAAAATTTCAAATCTTTCCATCCCCTATTTTCATAACTTAATCTAACCTTTATTTGGCTTGACATAATGAAATACTTTCTCTGGATCATCTTTAAAAAAAATGCTATCATGTCAAATCTGAACATAAAAATTCTCTCACAAAACGCTCCTTTCAGCTCCTCTGACAGGGAGTCAAATCAAAAACTTATTAGAAAGGCCAGAAGATAATTAAAATTTGTATCTTTTGTCTTGTATTAAATTTTCTTTAAATATTTCATGTTATAATTATTGAATAATTTTCAAAAATGGGTGATTCTTTTACAAACCGAACACTTTCTGACCGACATGTTTTTGATTTGGATGAAATTTTTTTTACGGGTTCTATAACGAAAAAAAAGATAGCCATCCGCGAGGATTTTCTTTTTCTTTAATATTTTGGGAAATATCGAGGGTCGAAAATGTGAAAATTTGATGATTTTCTGCTTAGACGCTCACTTTTAAAAATTCATAACTCTGGTTCTATTTGAGCTAGAAAAAAACTTTTTTTACCATTTTAAAGCTAAAAGAGTGATCTTTAAGAAAAAAATTGTTCCACCAAAATTTATTAAAGATTTCACATTGTTATCAACAATTGAAATCTTAAAATCGATTTTTAACAATGGGGCCCCAACTGTATTGCATTTTTATTATAACCATCGCATTCTACGTCGAATTTTATACCGATAACGGTTTTTTAATCGATGGAGAATCAATTAGTACTATTGAAAAAAATCCCGCCAAGTGCTCTCATGCGGTAAAATGACGTCATATCAAAAATAAGAAAAAAAAGTCCGAGGGCATTGAACCACTCTTTCCAAAACTATATTTAGATTTAATGTAGCTTTTATGGTCAAGTAGCTATCCGTTGCACAAGTAGGGCTATTTTTCGATATTTTTTTGCCTAAAAAATGATGTTTTTCGAGAAACAAACTAATTTTGGAGTTAATTACTCGGGATTTTTTTTACTTATTCTATTAGAGGTTTTCTTTCTGCACCAAATGACATCCCATTTAGTCTGATCTGATTAGCCGTTCGGAATCTACAGGGGTTTAAACTTTCAAATTAGAATTTACCGCAGCACGGTAAAATAAAATGGTAGGAAAAAAATAAATGGTGAAATCTTTAGCTGAAAACTCATTCTTTCTAACCGTATATTCCCCATAATTATACCTCTTAAGACAGAGGAGTTATTCAAGCCGATAAACTTTTTCGTGCATCCCCTAGGGCAAGAAAAAAAATCTTTGCACGAAAAAGTTTATCGGCTTGAATAACTCCTCTGTCTTAAGAGGTATAATTATGGGGAATATACGGTTAGAAAGAATGAGTTTTCAGCTAAAGATTTCACCATTTATTTTTTTCCTACGATTTTATTTTACCGTGCTGCGGTAAATTCTAATTTGAAAGTTTAAACCCCTGTAGATTCCGAACGGCTAATCAGATCAGACTAAATGGGATGTCATTTGGTGCAGAAAGAAAACCTCTAATAGAATAAGTAAAAAAATCCCGAGTAATTAACTCCAAAATTAGTTTGTTTCTCGAAAAACATCATTTTTTAGGCAAAAAAATATCGAAAAATAGCCCTACTTGTGCAACGGATAGCTACTTGACCATAAAAGCTACATTAAATCTAAATATAGTTTTGGAAAGAGTGGTTCAATGCCCTCGGACTTTTTTTTTCTTATTTTTGATATGACGTCATTTTACCGCATGAGAGCACTTGGCGGGATTTTTTTTCAATAGTACTAATTGATTCTCCATCGATTAAAAAACCGTTATCGGTATAAAATTCGACGTAGAATGCGATGGTTATAATAAAAATGCAATACAGTTGGGGCCCCATTGTTAAAAATCGATTTTAAGATTTCAATTGTTGATAACAATGTGAAATCTTTAATAAATTTTGGTGGAACAATTTTTTTCTTAAAGATCACTCTTTTAGCTTTAAAATGGTAAAAAAAGTTTTTTTCTAGCTCAAATAGAACCAGAGTTATGAATTTTTAAAAGTGAGCGTCTAAGCAGAAAATCATCAAATTTTCACATTTTCGACCCTCGATATTTCCCAAAATATTAAAGAAAAAAGAAAATCCTCGCGGATGGCTATCTTTTTTTTCGTTATAGAACCCGTAAAAAAAATTTCATCCAAATCAAAAACATGTCGGTCAGAAAGTGTTCGGTTTGTAAAAGAATCACCCAAATATGTAAATGTTTAATTTATTTTTAATTAAAACTAATTTTTTTTAATAATTATGGAAAGCTGAATTTAAATAAGGAATTAATTCAACGGATCTCTTATCCAAAGTATAATTGAAAAATCAATCTATAAAAAGAATGGAAAGCAATATAAACAAAGACATATATATAAGCTAAGCGAGGCACGACTTAATTAAAAGTTAACTTCATTTATTTTTAAACAAATTCCCTTTTAATAAAGCTATAATTCAGCAGTGCAGAGGTCAGAAGGGGCAAAAGGGCGGGCAGGAAGGGTCATTTACATTTTCAATTTAGAAACAATATATTTATATTTGCAAGGGCTGGAAGCATCATTAGAATAATCTGAATTCAAAACTATTGCTTATTTACATATATTGTTAAAGATTCCTCGAGCGCCGAGGGTTAATTAGGTTTTTTCTTTCAAGAGGGTGAAATTCTAATTACGCATCTATGATCATTTTGTAAATGAGATCAAACTTTATTACTCTTTAGGTTTTTTTTTTACTTTCTCTTACCTATGTATATATGTAATATATATATAGAGAGAAAGTATTGGTTTCATGTCAAAAATTCGATGTCGAGATTTTGATGGATCTTCACGTTTTGAGGTCCCCTGAATCCAAAAAAGTGGTTTTCGCGACATGGTCTGTCTGTGGGTGGGTGGGTGGGTGGGTGGGTGGGTGGGTGTGTGGGTGGGTGTGTGTGTGTGTCTGTGTTCAATTTTAAGCATGAAGGAATTGAGCTATGAGGTTGAAATTTTATATTTAAGTTAAACACCCCCCGGGACCGGAAAAATAAGCTTTTAATCAAAATCGGCCAAAGAGTACTAGTACTTTACTGATGTACTTTTTCAGTTTTTTTCGATTTTCTCAAAATTTGCTCCAACGATTTTTTTTTTAATTCAAAAATCAATTATTTTTTAGATTCTCTATAAAATGTATATTCTCATTTTGTGATTGAAATCTTCTGAAGACCACTTTACTCTTGTACTCCATAGAAAAGATAGGAGAAATGGTTGCCATGGTATCAAAATATAAATATTTTCCCATATTTATAAATTTTACATCTTGAATTCAATTGTACCCTACTGTCGGAAACTAAATACATGTCGACACAAAAAATCTGGTGTGACAAGCACAGTACACAACTTTCGATTACCGAAGGTAAGAGAAAGTTGTGTGCTGTGCGCCAGTCACACCAGATTTTTCTTGTTGAGATTTGCATATCTTAAAAAGAGCAATAAAGAGACTATCCTTTGTTTATTATAATTTTAGAAAAGAATAAGTGATGTGGCCACTAAATAATCGACCGTCTCCTTAAAACTCGATTTTTCTTTAATATAATCATATAGGTAATAAAAACAAATATATTTTCGTATTTAAAATACTAACATTTCCTTTGGATTATGAAACAATATACTTGTCATAAGAGTATAATCTGTTGTAATACTTATTATGAATTTTATTAAAACAATATACATGAAGCTTTTAATGATTCTCTTAAAAAATATTAAGAACTTAAATAAAATTCCTATGAAAAACTTTTTTAATTTAATTTTATTTCATATTATTATTATTATACTTGGTTAAATCAGTTCGATGTTGGATTATTTCTTTTTTATGAAACTGGGTTAATAGTTTTTGTATTTTCAAATTATTTGTTCTGTATCTTTAGCAATGAAGAAACTCAAATGAGAAATTTTGTATAAAAAGTATTGTCTGTGATTTATGAGTAGAATATTAAAAAAAAAATTGGATGGGTCCTCTCTATCTCTTTCTTTTGAGGAAATTTTATTCATATTTTTGTTTATTATTAAAATAAATATGATAAAGAAGAAAATGAAGGTATTAAGGTTGTTCGGATAGTACATCGTAAGTCATAATAGAATCTAAATTTTTTTTAAATAAAATTAAAAATTTGAATGCCAAAATTCCTTATTATAATTTAGTCGTGACCTATCATAGTTTATAATTGGTTAAGTTAATAATTTAATTACCAAAAATAATAAATGAATGACTTTCGACTTGAGCAGTATTTCACGTAATATAGAACTGGCATTCATCAACTATCTATTTTAAATCTTAAACGCCTTAAATTTTATTTTATTTAATATATTACAATGTTTAATGCAAATCAGTTTAAACACAATGGACGATTTGCGAGAAAAATATTGTAAAATTGAAAAAAAAAATGTATCTGACATAGAGATAAGACACTTATGCTATGCGACGTTGCCAGGCTGGTCTGACTCTCGAGAATTCATTATTTTTAAATATTAGCGACTGTCATTTTGGAGAATTTTTTGACTTTCTTGTTAAAATATCTTTAAAAGCGGTCGGCAGAAACTTTGGTTTTATTTTTAACGTATTCCTCGGAAGTGAATTAATAAAATGTAAGTTTTTTTGTTTTTGTATCATTTGCACAGATGCCTATATAATTCGATATGTGTGCGTTTCGTCGTTATTCCCCATAGGCTACATGTTAAATTTCAATTTTTTAAAAATTAATTACACGATAACCCTGTGTCAGATCTGCTTCAAAATTTTATTTTATACGTATTTGATAGTGATTAATAACATATTAAAAAATTAGCTTTTAATCTACCAAAGTGCTTTAATGTCCGAACAACCTTAAATTTATTATCTAATAGACTTTACAGGATTCGGGCAATTTTGTCATAATCAACCGATTGTCACACACTTGTATTTGTATTTGTATACTTTATCTACCCACTCATTTTTGTAAACAATTTTTGTAATTGAATATTAATTTGAATTTATGGGCTTTGTCCGTTTGTAATAATAAATAAATAAATTATTCGAAGACCTTGACCTATGGCTCAGAAGTAGAGTATTAGTTAGCTTTCTTTGGGTGTCAAAGGTCGAGAGTTCGTATCCCGTTTCGAGTGATAAAAATTTTTTGGTACCAATGAATTGAGATAAATAAGAACGGATCTACCTGGTAAATGACCTGAGATGACAAAAAAGACTTTAAACAAATTAAAAAAAAAAAAAAAAATGTTCGAAAGATATCGTGGAAAGACAAATTTTTTTAAATTATTATACATACATTTTAAAGTTATTATACATCATAATACAATGAGAAATTTAATTACCTAACAAGACTAGATGATATAAATTATTAGAGATAGGAAATAATGTAACTTCACGGGGTGCCGGTAGATGGCTACGGCCAGAGGCCGGTTGGATTTGAGGTGTGTGTGTGTGTCTTCGAGCACGTAAGCACCTCGGGCAAATAAACGGGGAACCCGATAGGAATTTCAAATAATAATAATAATAATAATCAGAGTTTTTAACCTAAAAAAACCTAGTGAAAAAATTTTAATAATTTGAAGAGTGTTTTCTGTAAAGGGATATAATTTCAACATATTTTTTAAAATTTTAATTAAATATAATATCAAATATTTTTTTCCCGTGTTAAAAAAAAAAAATTGTCAATTCAAAATAAATTCTTCATGAGGATATCGTGAGAAAAAATAATTAAAACATTTTTATCAACATTGATTTTGTTTTTATTTGATTAATAAATTAAAGTGATGGAGAGCGTTAAAAAAAGAACATTAATAAAAATTTCATTTTTTTAAACAAATCTCTTCATAATGTATAATATTAGTTTTTAATTCAATCGATAATTACTAATGAAGTTTTCTACAAATATAAATTATAACAAACGAAAATTATATTTAGATTCCAAATATTATGCGATTTACCGATGATTATATATTCAAATGTAATTTTGTGGTTATGCCAATTTTTCTTTAAGCCAATTTTAAAATTAACGATCTATTCGTTGATTTGCAGCTGACGCTTTTTAATTAACTTTGATAAATGCAATAAATTCCAATATAATATTTTAGTCTATGGATTAGAGTTGTTTTCTCTCATATTGCATTACATATTTCATTTTAGGAAATTATGTTCATAGTTTGCAAAACTGTATTATTATTTGTATTATAGAAATAATTCGAAAAGCCGCTAAAGGTAGTGAAATTTGCAATTTAATCAGCTTATTAGCCATTCAATGTTTTCTTATTTCTATTTTCTTATTCTTATTTTAATAAGAGTTTAAGAGGGTAGTACTCCTTCCTATGAGCCTCTCTAGGAAAAAATATTCCAAGTAGCTCCCAGGATAAAAACAGAAAAGAAAATTGGTCTTTTTCGGAACATGGATAAAGAGGGCAAGCATGTTGCTATTAGGGGTATTCAAACAATTCTAACGATTGGAATTCACACCCAATATTTGAAGATTTGAAAGTACTTGGTACGTAAGCAATGAAACAAAGAATATAACGAGAAAAGATTGGAGAAACTGATTTATTTTACCAATAATGCCTTAAGGAGATTTATTCTCAATTTGTCACTAAACGTATTAAGATTTTGTTTCAAGAAAAACCTTATTTGAATTATGTCCCAGATTTGCATGTTATTTATTAAAAAAAAAAAAAAAAAAAAAACTTTTGTCGATCCATCTTATTTGCCCGGTTATGCGAGTGAAACACATGTCGTTGTTTCGATACAAACACAGGCCATTGACGACCTGAGGGAGACAAACATTGACTAGGTTGCTTGCTATCAGTAGGGAGGCCACGTGCCATGTGGGTGGATAATACATGTCACTGGCACCGAGGCGAGTATTTTGTATGCGCCTTGTTGTCCTGGGGCGATTTGTCACGCCCGTTTGTATCGGCCTCCCCCAAAGAAGGCGGGACTGCCGTTTTATTTCAATGGAAATACACACCGGGCTCAGGAGGAAGTTTCAATTGAGTTTATTTAGCCTGGGCTTTATTGAGTCAACCCTCCTACTCTTCAATCATTGGTTTATTACACTTATTTTAACTCTATTATATATGGGAACGAGAAGTAAAGTCCTTAAATTCAGCGATTTCCAAACTGCGGTGAAAACCCTGCCAAAGTTCAACAAGTAGTATTAAAGTGAAATAAAAATAGCAAGTAATAAATTAAGAGTAATGAATGAAATGTGGAACTTGCAGTCAATTTAAATTAAATATTTTTATATTATCAAATTGTAAAAATTTCAGATTTGGAATGGGATTGACTGAAGGCTTTTATTAATAAATCAGCACTTCTCGAGAGGCTTTAATTTATATTCTGACAAACAAGTACAGAATGAGCCTTTAAATTACCGAAATTAAGAAAAGATTGTGTGCTGTGCGACCAGTCACACCAGATTACCCCCCCCCCCCCGAGATACTCCTCTGGATCCACCCTTGCTTTGAACCCTCATAACCCCCCTTCCCTCTGGCTAAGGCCCTGACATCTGACATGAAATGAGTTTGATTATCCATTTGAAATATTTTAATTTAAATTAAATGAAAGTTTTACTTTTTTAAAATTTTTTTTTTTGTTTTAAAAATACAGTATTTCAATCTTTGGATATTCATCACCCTGAACAGATCTGTAGCCAGGGGGTGTCCAAATTTCCCCCAGAAATTTCGAAAAATGATAATAATATGATATTAAAATTTTAAATACTGTTAGAAATTATAAAAAATATTTTATGCCTTTAAAGTTTATTCATTTCAGAAGGGGTTTTACGCCTAGGAACTTCCCTCTCTGTCTCTCTCCCCCCCTCCCCCAAAAAAATTTTCTTCCTACGGCGCTAACCCAATAGATTATTGATTTTTCATTTTCGTATTTCAATAATAATTTATTCCCAAAAATTGACATTGGACAGCCTATTATAATTAATTATTTACTAACAAGCTTCTTATTAATAAACTAGAAATTACTATTGTATAAAATAGAATTCCACATTTATCATAAAATAATTTTTTTTAAGCAAGTCATCTAATCATTAATCAATTGTGAATCATAATTCTTATTAAATAATTCAGATCAATCTAAAAAATGAAAGAAACTTTCTTCGGTATAGGTTTTATTATAAAAAGTCAAATCAATAAAAAATAATCACAAGAACAAATCGTATGCTAATAGACCCTAGATGTCCGTATATATTTTAGCCTTATAAACGTATATAAAAATCTCATTTATGCAAACGGCAAAAACAAATTGATTTCAGATAACGGTATGAGGTAGGAAGGAACCATTACAAGCCCTATTCATGCTCAGATTATGGGAGAATAAATTGGCTGCAAAAAAGCAGAACTCAAGAATCAATGGGCGTTTATGAATACTTAATATTCAAATAAATAGCTTTAGGAAACGTTGATAAACTGATCAGTGCCAATTGGGTCGAGAGAATATGCTTAGCTTTTAGATAATAATTATTAAATAAAGAGAGGGGATCTTGAATGCATTAAACCAAATAAACACTCAATTTACATGTTGCCATATATAAAATGCAAGTAGATTGTTTTTTTTTCTCGCGAAAAATGATAAACAAAATTGGATCATAAAATTTAATATTGATAAAGAAATAAGTCGACTTAGAATGGGAAGCAATTTTATGAAAAGTCTATTTTTTAATACAAGATACATCTTAATAAAGTAATGCTCCGATGGAATATTTGAATAACATATTAGTACACATTTAATTATGATAATCTTACTGCTTTAAGCAGCATGATAGTAAACCTATCAACGGGTGAGAAAGAGGACTTCGCTAAGAGGTATACAAGGGATTGAGAGTGAAACGCTTGACTATCATCCCCCTTCTCTCTCATCTCATACAACTCTATCTGGGCTTGTTTGCTCTCTTAGATACCAATAGACTCCAAATAATTTGTGAGGGGAAACGCTATTCACCAAATTACAAACTATATATAATTAATTATATTCTATTATATTCTAGGTCTATAAAGATTTATTTAAATTAAATTATTAATAACAATATTAATTTCTTCAATTTTTAATATCCACTAATCTTTGGTGCACTATAAAAGAAATTTTTCGGGGGGCCTGGCAACTGAGAGCCAGCACGCTAGCAACTACACCAAGGCCCGAGGGCTAAATAAGTGTCTCATTTCAACTTAAAATCGAGTTTTTTAATATATGTTTATAAATATGTTCTTTTTTATTCTTTGATTCCTTTTAAGAAGTCCTTTTTTTTATTAGGTACTTGATGGCGATGCTATTCCTAATAAAGCATCCGCCAACCTGCAAGAAGAATAAAAGCGGAGTCACGTGGCGGGCACGCAACAGCGCCATTAGCGCCTGCTCGTTACCAAACCACCCCATTGCTCCACCCAACACCCACCATGTCTTGACCCCCCTCCCATCTCGCACCAACATTTCTGTTGACTTGACATTTTGTCAAAATCGCACCTCAATTAAACTTGATGATGATAAAAGGAAAAACTTCAAGTGGGAATTAGATAAAGTGTTTTCATTCGTTATATTTCATTCATTAAAACTAAAAACAGTATTTAATACTATTATTGTATTAGGTATAAATAAAACAATGCAATGGATAGTTTTTTTTTTTTTTTTTTTATTTACCCTTTGGCCTTGCTAGCCATAGGGTCTCACAAATTTTTACATTTTTTTTTTTTTAACCTTTCGGCTTTACAATTCTTTTTTTTTTAACAATTCTTATACATACATTTTACAAAAGTGATACAAACAGAAAGCAGTAAAAAATAAAAGTACATGAATACATACATAAATAAGAAATAATATACAAAAAAAAAAAAAAAAAAAAAAAAGAACCTTACCCCAAAAACAAAGCAATATAAAAACAAAACCCAAAACCATACAAAACAGTCACATAGCAATAAACGGGCAAGAAGAAAACAAAAACAAAACAAGAAGAAAACAAAAACAAAACAAGAAGAAAACAAAAACAAAACAAGAAGAAAACAAAAACAAAACAAGTAGAAAACAAAACAAGAAGAAAACAAAAACAAAACAAGAAGAAAACAAGACAATAAAAATAAACAAACAAACCAAAAAAAAAAAAAAAAAAAAACCACCACTCCACCACCACCAATGTTCATGTCAGTATTCTTGCTTGCGTGATGAATGCTACTATTGCTTTTATTGTTGACCTGTTCGGTGCCTGTGTAAGCGCTGTGAGCGTAGGTGGGTCTCTGAAATTCGCCTCTATCTGTTTCCGAAGAGTTTGGAGATGTACAACAATGGATAGTTAACAATGATCTCTGTATAAAATAATAAATTTCAAATTTCGAACTTGCCCACGGGGCGTGGTGTGGAGGTTAGCGTGCTAACCTCATATACCAAACGTCGCGGGTTCGGACCCCAGGCAGTCCGATGATTTTATTTAAGCCATCTGGATACCAGATGGCTTAAATAAAATGCCTGGACCCTAATATATATAAATTCATAAATAACGGTTATCGTAAATGTCTTATATGGCCTGAGCTGCCGAAAAGACAGTGTGAATGTGTGTGTGAGTGTGAGTGTGAATGAGAAAAAAGTGTGAATGTTTAAAAAAAAAAAAAAAAATTTCGAACTTCTGCACAAAGTTGTTCAAATTTCTGGGACCTCTTCATCGTCATTGCATTCATACACTTATAGAAATTGCTCTAAACATGCATTCATTATAAGCTTACTGACTTTTTTATGCAAATAGAAATAAATGATCTTATAAGCCGGATAATTTATTTTTTACCTTAAGATGATCAATATTTTTGTCCGATATATTAATATACCCCAAATATTAGTTCACTCAAAAAATACCTGGAACCAATCAAGGAAGCAAACGTCACTAGTAACAGGTTCAGCACTGGCAAAACATCAACCCTCAATTGGGCCACCCTGATTCCCCAGATAAATAAACACGGCAATAAACAGAGTAAGAATCAATCACATTCTCACCTCCGGCTCTCCTGCCAAGATTTAACATAGCCTAATACCGTCACCACTGTGTCAAAGTTCTAACATCCCAGCAAAATCGTACCATATCACTTGTGAAACTTCAACGAAAATAACAGCAAGCAATATTCAATAAAGATTAATCTAAATTTCCGAATCCGCACAGAGTACCTGCAGTTCCTAAAATATCCGCAACCGAAAGACCTTCAAGACTTAAGTTTCTTCATCATTGCCTCAAAAATCAATCTATAATCTAGTATCAGACATTTTATTACTTTCTCTTACATATATATATATATGTTAATATAAATAGTATATATATATATAAAGTATTGGATTCCCATGTCAAAAATTCGATGTCGAGATTTTGATGGATCTTCACGTTTTGAGGTCCCCTGAATAAAAAAAAGTGGTTTTCGCGACATGGTCCTGTCTGTGAGTGTGTCTGAGTTCAATTGAGCTAGAAGGTTGAAATTATTTATATTTTAAGTTAGACGCCCACTTAGGGCGTGAAAATAATCTTTTGATCAAAATCGGACAAAAAGTACTAGTATTTTACTGATGTAGTTTTTCATTTATGAAATCAAATGATTAATAATTGCTACAAGTATCAATATAACATGGTCGCTTCCAAGCGCTTTAATTGTAAGGGTCGTATGTGGTGAATGAGGTGAAATCCAATGAAGGAGTGCCGATAGGTCTCCGAAATATTTGGAATTATTGCCTTGTAAACTAATAAAAAATTGCTGAAAATATAGCGTTTTCTTTCTTCAAATTAAAATCATTATACATGAAATCTATTCCAAAAATATCGGCCTCTTATAAATTTTTATAAAATAAAGGCCAGAATTCTTATTTGATTCAATCCGATATTTTCAATCATAACTGATCGAAAAATCATCCATTAATTTAATATTTCTCTTTATTTCATATTAAATTAAGTAATTTTATTCAAGTTGAGAATAAACGAAACTGGCTTTAATTAATATTCAATTTGGAATAATTTAAAATCCACGCTTGCTTATCTTGACTTTACATTACGATATTTACTTTATTCATAGAGAATGAAAATTGTTTAAAATTCAAACATTTTCCGCCTAGGGAACTATATTCAAATTTTCTAAATTGGAAATACTTTCCTAAGAGATGCAAATGGATATATATTCGAATAGTTTGCTGTGAAAACAACAATCACAACAAAAGTTGGAAAATTAAATAATTATTCAGCAAAGTGGTAAAGTAAAAGACGTCTTGCTGGTTGACATCTCCATTATCTCTGCCAACTGATAACGCAATTATCTTCATTGAACGCATTGCCTGCTATTCAATTGAATAATAAATTATTTTAATGATCAAAATTAACTTAATTATATTAATTCGTTTCCAGATGTATTAATATTTTGACTTTGTTAATTAAAATAATTTTTCAAAATAAAAATTTCAATAAAATTTATTATTTTTATCTTTATTAATATAAAATATCAAAAAGTGAAACTAATATGGGATCAGTAGTTTTTTTTAGTTCCCAACCTGTGTGACATTTCTGTTTAGAGGCAATATTTTCTCTAAAGAATATTAAATTTACCGTCAAGAGTGTTTTCAGTAACATAATACCTCAGATAGTAATGGATTACTGTTCAAGATCTATCTATGCTTTAAAAACGTTTTATTTCTTTTCTCTTTGTGAAAAAAAATTCTTCAAACGAAGCATTTGTAAATTTTAATATTATAATCAATCAATGCATCTCTTTTGTTACCCATTTTTTTTTTTATTTTTGAAAAGAAATAATATAACTTTATAGATAAAAATGTAGCTTTTGTTGGCAGAATTTCTCTCTGATCTTAACCCTAAGGCAAAGCTGTTGTTAAAAACAAAACTCTCTGACCTATATTTTTTTTAATAAAAAAAATAAATAACTAAACTGGTCAGATTCAAAAAATAAAATATATTTTAAATTAATTAAATTTTAAATATTGTCCATTATTTTATACTAGATTCATAATGGAATTTATATGCAAATTTCCTGGTTATAAAGTAAATAAAAAGTTAATTATATTTATTATTATATTTGTTTATAAATTATTCAAAAGCAAAGCTCACTCGTTATTTTTTCATTAATGAGTATTATAAAAATTATTTCGACCAAATATTAAAATAAATATCAATATAATATTTTTTTTTTTTTTTGGAGGGGGAGAAGTTTTAATTACAATTTGAAAATTTCTGAATAATAATGAATATTTAATTTAGCAAATATTTAAAAAAAAAAAAAAAAAAAATTAGGAATTAGAAATAAAAATCTGGTGTGACTGGCGCACAGCACACAACTTTCTCTTACCTTCGGTAATCGAAAGTTGTGTTCTGTGCTTGTCACACCAGATTTTTCGTGTCGACACGCATTTAGTTCCCGGCAGTAGGGAATATTTGAATTCAGATGTAAAATTTATAAGTATGGGAAAATATTTATATTTTGTTACCATGGCAACCATTTCTCCTATCTTTCCTATGAAGCATAAGAGTAAAGTGTGCTTCAAACAATTTTGAGGGCAAAACGACAATATACATTTGAAAGAGCATCTAAAAAATAATTGATTTTTGAATTTTAATCAAAATCGTTAGAGCGAATTTTGAGAAAATCGAAAAAAACTGAAAAAGTACATCAGTAAAGTACTAGTACTCTTTGGCCGATTTTGATTAAAAGCTTATGTTTCCGGTCCCAGGAGGTGTTTAACTTAAATATAAAATTTCAACCTCGTAGCTCAATTCCTTCATGCTTAAAATTGAACACACACACAGACACACAGACAGACAGACCATGTCGCGAAAACCACTTTTTTGGATTCAGAGGACCTCAAAACGTGAAGATCCATCAAAATCTCGACATCGAATTTTTGACATGAATCCAATACTTTCTCTCTATATATATATTACATATATACATAGGTAAGAGAAAGTAAAAATAGGCTAATTTTAATTAATTAAGGTTGTTCGGATAGTACATCGTAAGTCATAATAGAATCTAAATTTTTTTTTAAATAAAATTAAAAATTTGAATGCCAAAATTCCTTATTATAATTTAGTCGTGACCTATCATAGTTTATAATTGGATTAAGTTAATAATTTAATTACCAAAAATAATAAATGAATGACTTTCGACTTGAGCAGTATTTAACGTAATATAGAACTGGCAACATTGCATTCATCAACTATCTATTTTAAATCTTAAACGCCTTAAATTTTATTTTATTTAATATAATACAATGTTTAATGCAAATCAGTTTAAACACAATGGACGATTTGCGAGAAAAAATATTGTAAAATTGAAAAAAAAAATGTATCTGACATAGAGATAAGACACTTATGCTATGCGACGTTGCCAGGCTGGTCTGACTCTCGAGAATTCATTATTTTTAAATATTAGCGACTGTCATTTTGGAGAATTTTTTGACTTTCTTGTTAAAATATCTTTAAAAGCGGTCGGCAGAAACTTTTGGTTTTATTTTTAACGTATTCCTCGGAAGTGAATTAATAAAATGTAAGTTTTTTTGTTTTTGTATCATTTGCACAGATGCCTATATAATTCGATATGTGTGAATTTCGTCGTTATTCCCCATAGGCTACATGTTAAATTTCAATTTTTTAAAAATTAATTACACGATAACCCTGTGTCAGATCTGCTTCAAAATTTTATTTTATACGTATTTGATAGTGATTAATAACATATTAAAAAATTAGCTTTTAATCTACCAAAGTGCTTTAATGTCCGAACAACCTTAATTTGAAATTATATTTTAAAAAACTTTTATTTATAGTCAATTCAATTAAAAAATTTTTTTAATTTTGCCCCTACGATCTTCTTGAGTCATTTAGAGATTGAATATATTTATTTATTTATTTATATCGATGACAAGCGGGGACGTTCAAGTTGGGTTCTTTCTCATAAGGTATGTTCGATCAGGCGTCCAGGTCATTCGTTGCATACGCATTAAGCAAAAGCGTATTGCTTTTCGATACTGCGGATGTGATCTTCCTAAATACACTTGCACCGAACGTTCTCAAACATCTGATCAAAGACCCCATATTAAATAGAAATAATTAATTCTGGCTTGGGTATAATATAGTTGAATGACACAAAAGTTAATTCTAGTATTTGTAAATAATTTTCTTTTAATTTTAAATTTCTAGGTACTTTCACAAAAAAATAAATAAAATAATTTTTTGTTGCGTGCGTCATATTTTCAATTAATTAAATGAATACTGGAATCTTGGAAAACTAACTGATTAGCTTCAAATTTTTGGAAGTGGTGCTTAACAAATATTAATATGTTCCAATTGACAAAAAGAGAAATCACCTTCACGCAAGTCAGAATATTTTCATCTCTCTCTCAGAAGTAGAGTGTCAACATGTAATGTTAGATTAAATATAAATAAAAATTAAGCTGGAAACTTTCAAATGAAATGGAATAAAACGCTTGTTTCCCTATGGGGAGAACTAACGCCATTTAAATAAGAATACCTGGACCCCCAATGTATGGAGGGTTCAGAATACAAGTGAACCAAGTCCACTTTTTGTCATTTTAGAATTAGCAACGCTATAACATGCACTAACTATGTACAATTTCTTTGTAATAATGAACCAAGTTATATCGGCTTGGCTTGACTTTTAAAAAATGTTAACAGGAATTTTCGTTATGAAGTTTTAACTTTAAGCCTCTGTAGCTCAAATGTAAATAAAGTGGACTTGGTTCACTTGTATTCTGAACCCTCCATATATAATTATTAATACAACAGTTATCGGAAAAGTATGGTCTGAGTTGCCGAAAAGACTGTGTGAATGTGTGTGTGAGTGTGAGTGTGAATGAGAAAAAAGTGTGAGTGTTAAAAAAAAACTAACGCCATCTCTTGACCCCTAGAGTAAACAGCTTCTGAATCGGCTATTAACGATTTTTCGAGACGCGTATCATAATATTTTTAATGTTTATAAAAGTTGTACATGGAAAATATTTTGAAAAGATATGATTTTTCAGTTGACAAAACGTAAATAATATTCAAGGCATATTTATCTCTTTTAATCTGGCTTTAGATCTAAATTAGCACCTGCTATAATTGTTGATAGGCCAATATATTGTTTGAAGCTTTAGAAAATATTTACACATTTTAGAAGGTGGTCTAATTACATTATGTTGATCCATTCGTTTGATAATATTTCACTAATGTTCAAATCATTTAGGCTTAATTATAATAAAATCAAAATAATCTATTTTTTTTTATGAAAAATTTTTTTTTTAATATTTTCAATAACAATTTTTGTCTTGATATGCAATTTCATTAGGGATAAAATTTAACACAATTGCAAATGTTGTCGAATAAAGACAAAACTTCTTTTTTGATGAAGCGATACTTTCACTTATATCCACAGGGGTTTGAATATAGCTGATCTAACAAGAAATCTTAGGAGATGGGTCCGCTATCTAAATCATTAGGATATTTCTTAACTAAGTCAGATTATTAAATAAACAAAAATTATTTTACATTAATTTAAGTAAAATATATTTGTTAATTTTCCTCTTTAACAAATACTGACTGGCTGAAGGTCATCCTTGCCGAATTGTTCTTTGTAAAATTAGTCTAATTACTCCATTAATTATTTTCAACTTTTTCACTCGAAGTAACAGCAAACAGCTAAAGACATGCTGTTAAAAGAAGTACACTTAACAGATGTTTTATGTAGTTCTGGCTTCCATTATTTAGTAATGAGTTTAAGCCATGCAAAGGAGCGTTAGCTAATTTCGTTCACCTAAAAGGAGAGAGCCTCTTTGGAAATCTTTCACACCCTTCCATTCAACTAGATGTTACTCTTCATTATGTTACTCAGACAAGGCGAAAATAATGGAAAGTCATTAAAAATCAAAGGAGACAAAAAAATATTTCATTTTATTAAATTGAAATAAATTTTTTAAATAATTAAAAATCTTCATGAGGGGGGAGTCAAGAGTTTAAATAATTAAACCAAAAACACCATTTAATATTATAAAATGCCTTTGTGTCAGGTGATATTAAAACTTAATGAACATTTTAATGAAAGACATTGTTTGAAAAAATAATGAGTTTAAAATTAATTTAAATTATTTGTCTCAAATTAAAATTTTTAAATAAATTTAGACCTTTTTTTTATTAGTGAGAGAGAGAGAATAAATACATTTTTTTTTTATTAATTTTAAGTAATTAGGATAATAAAAAAATGTGAATTTGAATTATTTTATTAAATTAATATTATTGATTTCGAATAAACCAAAAAGAAAGGTTGCGATACGTGCTTGAAAATCTGGTGTGACTGATCGCACACCACACAACTTTCTCATACCTTCGGTAATCGAAGTTGTGTTCTGTGCTTGTCATACCAGATTTTTTGTCTGTGTTCAGTCACACCAGATTTTTTTTGTTAGATTTCAATAAAATTTGTAGCAGTTCTTGCTTTAAATAATTTAAAAAAAAGAATATTTACAGAGGTTGTGTGCATATTGAGATTCGGCAAAAATTTCTGATCCTTTTTAATCTAGTAGGATGCTTACTTCCAGCCCTGTTGGCTATGTCGAACGCCTCTTTGAAAATGTATAGCCTCAGGATTCATCGAAAAAAAATTCGTTTTCCTTTATTTTTTATTATAAAATAGCGGGAAGGTAACTCTAAATGTCATTTAATAAAATGCTTCTTAATAAAAATAGAAATTACATTTCTTAATTAATTACATTTGGTTCTTAGTAGCATTCACGTTTTTTGTTCACTTTTTTTTTTATTTTTTGTCTCGAGGCGGAAATGTAATTTCTGTGAAGATCTTTTTCTCGATTTGGAAATAAACATTGTTATCAGAGGCTGGATGCTGCATATAATAACCGGTGATTTGGCCCTTCAACGCTCTGCCACTTGAATCGGTAACAGAGGTTTTCCTGAAGAGCTTTCAGGTCGGCATCAATTGAAATGAAAGACTCGCGTCGCCTCTTTTGATCCCGGTTAATTATTTTATTGAGAAGATAACAAGAGCCAATCGAGCCGACACGGCCATTAGCATAATTCAGGTTTGGGATGTGTGACCCAAAAAAGGTATGAGAGGAAGGATTCTCCGTTCAAGAAAATGTGATCAGCCACTCGATGAGATCATCTTAAAAATGATCAAGTGAAGATGCCAATTCCTTTTAATGACGGATTAAAATTATAATTTTTATTTTATTAAATTTGTACTTTATAGTAGGCAGCTGACGGATTCAAGAATTTTTATCAATGTTTAGTAAAATTTAATCAATAAACTTTTAAGAATATTTGCAAGGACTGCAAGTAACTTTTTCTAACCTATATTAAGTTGAGAGAAAATATTGCATTCATGTCAAAAATTAGATGTCAAGATTTTGATGGAAATACAAATTCTGAGTTCAAAAAGAGGGTTCTCAAAATTATCTGTCTCTGAGTGTTCAAAATAAAGGATGACATTTTATATTTATATTATTATAAGTTAGACACAGAACACACACACAACTTGCAAATATCGGGAATAATTATGTGCTGTGCAATCGGTCACACCAGATTTGTTGATTGGTGTTATTATAATCCTATTCAGAACGTTATCAAAATATCGAATTTTTGACACGATCGGAATTCCATATATTAACACATAGGTAAGGTAAAGTAAAATAAATAATGGGAATTACAATTTTTCGAGACCTTCCCCCCCCCTCCGTCCCCCGTAGATGCTTTGTGGTCCTTGTTGCCAACCTAACGTTTGAGGTCCATCTTGTAGGGGGTATCGAAACTTTTATTGAAAATTTTCATATATCATAATTTAGCTTAGTTATTATTATTTTTCTCTAATGCCTGGTAGATTATTTTATACTTTTGAGTAATTTTTATTTAGAACGTTAATAATAGTGCAGAATTATAATGTGAATGAGTGCTGGAGAAAGATTTAACACTCCAATTGGGATTGGAGAATTAATGCTATAAACCATCCTCTGTATGTTAGGAGATAGTGGGTCATTCATTTCATATGGATTAATTTTGAATGAGTATCAATTATTTAATAAAATAAATAAATAAATAAGAATATAAATATTTTTTAAGCATCTAAAGGCCCACGGGGCGTGGTGTAGAGGTTAGCGTGCTAACCTCATATACCAAACGTCGCGGGTTCGGACCCCAGGCAGTCCGATGATTTTATTTAAGCCATCTGGATACCAGATGGCTTAGAGGAATAAAAATGCCTGGACCCTAATATATATAAATTCATAAATAACGGTTATCGTAAATGTCTTATATGGCCTGAGCTGCCGAAAAGACAGTGTGAATGTGTGTGTGAGTGTGAGTGTGAATGAGAAAAAAGTGTGAATGTTTTAAAAAAAAAAAAAAAAAAAAAAGCATCTAAAGGAAAAAATTTTTTTCTTAATTTGAAATGTCTCAAAATCCTTTATCAATTCGGGTCTGGTAAACAAAAGGAACATTTATCAGGAGAAAATGTTTTTTTTTTTTTTTTTTTTGTTAAAGATAAGCAATTAAAGAGAATATATTTCTATTCTTAAATGAAGATAAAAAAGCGGGCATTTGAAACAAAAGAAAATAAATTATACTTATTTATTTTATTTCAAGTCATTTGGTCAGTAAATCCCCTATTTTTTTTTATATACAAATGAACGCATATACTGTATATATCTTCAAAACATAAATGTTAAACAGTGAAGTTATCTAAAAAAAAGTAAAAAACAATTTTTTGCCAACAGCCCATCTGTCGCGATAAATAATACAATTAAGACCATTGAATAATCACGAAGTGAACTTCCAATAGGTCGAATTGATGAATCATGACAGCTAGCTATTTACTATTTAGCTTGATGCATTGAGAAAAATCTGGTGTGATTGGCGCACATCACACAACTTTCTCTTACACTTAATGAATTTCAAGAGAAATATCAAATTACAATGCTTTCTCTTTATATTCTATTCGAGAAAGTAAAAATGTGTGTTAGAATTACTCAAAAACGAAAAATATCTCGCCACTCGAATTTTATATTTAAGGTGCGCGTCTCGGAAAACCGTTAAAACACGATTGACTCGAGGCGGCACCAGATGGCGTTAGTGTTCCCCCATTGGAAAACAAGGGACTTTTTCCATTTCATTCTAGACTTTCCAGCTAATTAATTAAAGGCAAAAAATTAATTATTTTTTAACACAATGATTACTAATTTAATTATCTACAACTTATAGAGCTCCTTTTTTTAAATATCTTTTATTTAATGCGATTAATCTAAAAAAATTTTTTTTTTTTGAAAATTAAAAAAAGGGCTTCTATAAGTTGTAGATATTTTAAATAGCTTTAATTTAAAAAAAATTTGAGGTCGATAGCTTAAAAGTGTGGCCGCTGGAAAGTCCCAAAATTAGCACCCCGAGACGCGCACCTTAAGCTAAGTCGCAATCCTCTCGAGGAATTTCAATTAAAATTGGCCTAAGAGTACTACTACTTTACTAATGTACTTTTCCATTTTTTCAAAATTCTCTCTTACAATATTTATTAAAATTGATAAATCAATTAAATATTAGATGCTGTTTAAAATGTATATTCTCATTTTGGTCTCAAAATTGGATGAAGCACACTTTATTCTTGTACTTCCATAGTTGCCATGCTAAAGTAATTGAAAGTTGTGTCCCGTGCTTTTCACACCAGATTTTTGTGTCGTCATATATATATATATATATATATATAAAAATGAAATGGGAAAAATGTATGTATGTATGTAAATATGTATGTTATGTTCTATAGAAATCCACAATTTTCAATGAATCCATTTGAAATTAAGTACATATATAGTACATGGACCAGGGAGTAACGTAGTAATAATTTGAATCTCTTCAATATTTTGGAAAATAAATTATAATCAAATTTCTTCAATATGGGAACACAAAATCAACAAGTTGGCTAGAAATTAGAGAGCGTCCTTTTTGCGTGTGAACCAGCTTCCTACCTGACTATGGGCTGGGGGTGGGGGCTCGCAGCAGTTGAAAAGCGAAGAGAGGACGCAGGTGACTGACCCTTTAAACAGTCATAAACAGACCCTTTTGTGCTGTGCCCAATCGGTCAAAGGGTTTCAGTGTCGCTTGAATATAAGATACTTCCTTAACATTTTAACACTTGCATTGCAACAAGAAATATCCCAAATCGGGAATAAACTGCTCGCCGAAGGCGAGCAAGGGGTCAGGGGCGCAGCCCGGCTAGGCGGGCTTTGCGACAGTATTATATATATATCTATATATATAAAAATGAAATGGGAAAAATGTATGTATGTATGTAAATATGTATGTATATGTTATATAGAAATCCACAATTTTCAATGAATCATTTGAAATTAAGTACACCTATAATACATGGTCTGGGAGTAACGTAGTAATAATTTGAATCTCTTAAATGTTTTGGAAAATTAATTTAATCAAATTTCTTCAATATAAAAATCAAAGTTGGTAAAATTAGGGTTATGTGGACTATTATGGGTGGGGGGGGGTTGAAAAGAGGGATGTTAAAAAAATTTTTTGATCCCAATCGGTACCTTCCTCGCTTGAATATAAGATCCTTCCTTAACATTTAACATTGATTGACAAAAATATCCAAATTGGGATAAATTGGAAGGGAAGGAAGGGAGGTTTATTATATATATATATATATATATATATATATATATATTTAATTTCCGATAGTACAGAATATTTGAATTAAAGATATATAAAATTTATAAACATTTGGAAAATATTTATAGTTTTATTTAAAACTTATCGGAAGCCTTGGAATCAAACCCACTCTTTTAGGTTAATAATATTGACGTGCGTCAACACCTTTAATCTTTGAACAGGGGGAGAGATTTTATTTGAAATGAATATGAATATTCTTTTACCAATTAAATTAATTGATCTCGAGTTAACCAGCTAGCGAAAAACGAATCTAGAGCAATGAACCGAAAAAACATGTGCTTGAGTTTTTTTTATTAAATTATGATTATTCATTATTAATTATAAATATAAAGATAATCTAATATAAAAATAATTTTCCTTCGCACAGATATAAAGTTTTGATTTTTAAAAGAAAAATTAAAAATTAAAATTAATTTAGTGTTTGTATACATTCAATCTTCTTCGTATTCATGCATTTCTCAAAAAAGAGATTCTTTATCAGATTAATAGTAACAATAACAATAATAACAAACCATGAATTCTAAATAACAGAAGCTATTTACAAAGGAAAAATAATTAAATAAAATAACAAAAACAGAGTTACTTTAAATTCAAACTTGGTTCTTTATATCTTAGAACTCTTATCATTAAATTATCTTTATATAAACACCTTAATTATTATTGCTGAGCTAATTTTTATCCTAAGCTTTCCCTTCATTATATTATCTTGAATTTCTTGAGGATATTACGTTTTAACGGAGTCATTTGAAAATTTGCACCTCTAGCCCTCTTTTCTTTTCTCTCATTCTTTCTTCAATTTAGAAGATTAAAAAATAAATGAGGCAATTTTCCCTAAAAATTAATTAGTATAAATATATCTATATATATCCGTAATTCTATTTTTATTTAATTAGAACGATCAAATATTCTAAAAAAAAATCATTCTTTAATATTCAATGTCTATTTAAAAATTCATAGATGTTAATAGAAATATTAATTAAATTTATTTGCAAAAAAAATCTATCATTTTTTTATAAAGTGGATATTTTCTGTTTTATATACCCTACAACCCCTCTCAACCGGTCTAGTCGGGACCGCGACCCTCTCTGGGTACCAATTGGGCCGGTTAATCCGAGGTTTCGGTGAAATGAAAAATTTATTTTCATTTATTTTTAACACAAGTTTTCGTTTTCCTAACTCGTTCATTTTTGTTTAAGAGATCTCAAGCCTATGTTATAGCAGGGCAAGCAAGCGAGTAAACAAACTCTAGAAGCAAGAGAGTAAACAAACTCGGTAACTCCTTCCCCCTCCTATAATGATTAAACACTTTTAAAATTGACACTTACAAGTTAGATGTATAAAGGTGCGTTTACACCAAGCGAACGACATTTTATCCCTTCAACTATTATTTGCTTCATCTGACAACTATCTAGGCAGATGAGAAATTTTAATTGCTCATTTTAGTAGCAAAGAAGTGAAGAAAATAATAGTGGAGAGGTTAGAACGAGTATTTGTTCGTTTGATGTGAATTCCCACTTCTCTTTCAAGATATATTATTATAGGTATTATTTTTTAACTTTTTGATTTTCTAACAAAGTCAAGTTTTTCAACTTCTCTATGTGGCTTAAATAAAAATGCCTGGACCCTAATATATATAAATTCTAGGAACCGACCGGTTTCGGTTACGGTTTCGGCCAGTTTCGGCCAAAAATCATGGTTTCGGCCGTAGTTTCGGTTTCGGCCAAAAAGTGGCCGAACCTTTCGGCCGGCCGAAACCAGAGTCTGAAAAAATGGGATGAGACTCGCATGCAAAAAAAAAAAAGGTCAAATAATTTGCACTTGAGGGAGAAAAAATTTTAGTCTGCCTAAAAAAAGGTAAAATGATTTTCACGGGAGGGAAAAAAATTCAAAAAAAAAAAGGTAAAATGAAAAAAAATTTTATAGGAAATACAAGTTTCGGTTTCGGTTACGGTTTCGGCCGAAACTAAGGTTGAGGCCGAATATTCGGTTTCGGCTGAAAATCTTGTTTCGGTCGGACCCTAATAAATTCATAAATAACGGTTATCGTAAATGTCTTATATGGCCTGAGCTGCCGAAAAGACAGTGTGAATGTGTGTGTGAGTGTGAATGAGAAAAAAGTGTGAATGTTTAAAAAAAAAAAAAAAAAACTTCTCTATGCATTATATATTAAATAAATAGACTATATTAAATAAATATAAATGACAATTAAATAAAGAGCTAAAAACATTTTAAAAAACGTAAAATTTTATATTTTAAATTCTCTTAGTATCTCGTTTTTTTTTTTTTTAAATTCCATTTAAAAGAACTACACAAAAAATTCCGGCGAAGGGCAAACTGTCCGGATATAAAAGTCAACCCTCGAAAGTCTTCCGTCCACTATAGGGGTGTCAGGGTGGGATAGTCCTCCTTGTTCTTCCATGATAGGGTTAAGTGACCGAGACTATCGGATTCCGATGAAGTCCCGAAGCCATTTCTGCCAACCCAGGCTGCCAAATGCCCCCAGGCAGTTTGTTGTTAGTACACTGAACGACGATTAAGACAATAACGCGATATTGGCTCCCGTCTTCGAACCTTTTTTATAGCTTTCTTCCCTTTAAAAGTTTTAAATTAAAAAAATCTCGAGTCTTTGTAAATAAATTAATAAAAGAGGAAAAATAGACTATCATTGATAGAGGGCTAAAAGGGGAAAAAGGTTGTTGCAAAAATGAGAAATAAGGCTATTAGTTTTATATTTAAATTTATTTCAGCTCATTTATTACTTTATTGAGACATTTTTGGCAATCAAGGGTTTAGACAGGAGAAGGAGCAGCCAAAATAAAAGCCTCCGATTTGATACAATTTAACCAGACGTTTCGAGAGAGTTTTATTTACCTATTTACTATTAAACTTGTCCAGACAAAGCTCCCATAAGTAGATTTTGAGTTTTTCTCCTGTTATCTGACGTTCCCTATTTTTAGTTAGCCGCCCTAGGCAGCATTATATAAATTACCCTTAAATTTCTTTTATCTTTTCTATATTTATTTTTATTGTTCTTGACGATGGTAAATATTTGTTCTGTTTTCATAATGTCTTATCGTCTTAAGGAGGTTGCTATTTTTTATTTATTTATTAAAAGCTTGTAAAGCCTTAGTTCATTTATAAAATCTTTTTTTCTGATTTTGAATAAACTTCTGAAAATTTACATAAATAAAGAAGATAAATAAAGCGTACCAATCTTGTTGTTTACAAAAAGCCTGTTTCGCAATTAGACTCCGTTTTATTCTTATATATGTCCTATATTCAACACTTTTTCAAAGAGAAAATCATTTAAAGTGATAACGTTTGTTTGGACTGCCGGAATTCTAAGTGGAGCCTTGAGCTTAGGCAACCACAATGCTTATCCGTCGAAGCTCTTCCTTCCTCTTCAGTTTCATTTAAAAAAGATGATTTATTTATTTTTAAAATATTGGTTTCCTTGACTAACACCGAGCCTTAATGAAATTAAAAGAAAATAATAGCCTAAAATAAATTTCTATTAAATTTTTTTTTAACACTCACTTTTTTCTCATTCACACTCACACAGTCTTTTCGGAAACTCAGGCCATATGACTTGACGATAACCGTTATTTGAATATATATGTCTTTGGGGTTCAGGCATTCTTATTTAAGCCATTTGGCATCCAACCTATTTAATTTAAATATTTTTTAGAAGGGGGTTCACTTTTTATTTCTTTGACTCTTAACTGATTCTAATGAATTTCAAAATAAAAATTATACATATATACAGACAGTGGTGTCATTTGGGAGACACTTGTTCGCCGCTTTTTGAACCAGTAGAGGGACAGACATCTGGGTCTGCTCTAACACACTACTGTAATCAGATATTAGTATTCAAAATATCTCCCAAGCCAAGCCAAAATACTCTGAAATAAATCAAGATAATTTTTTAAAAATTGTTTTGTCTTCTTGAATATAACACCCTCTTCAACGGTCCAAGAATAGATCTACTCGTTCATGTGTTTGATTTTGATCAAAATATCTCGATTCTTTTCGGACTTAACTAAGTCATAGAGATATTATATTATTTAAATGATTTTCAAAATAAATGGTGGTATATATTTCTTAATGAGCCAAAATGAGTAAGTTACTACTTCAAACAAATGCAAGCTGATTAAGAGATCATGGGAAGGCGAAGGGTCTACAGCCGAAGGCCCATGGGACGGAACCCCTTTACTATAGTAAAGACTGCCCTACTCGTCTATCAAGTCGATGACCATTGCCGGCCAAAGGAGGTTTTTTAATAAAATATGTGTTTTACAGAATAGATATCATCCATTAGAAGATTAATTAAATTGTAATTTTTTATCTATCTTATATTACATCAACCTTTGACTAATTTGATCCTGACAAATCAATAACAACAACTTGCACGACTCTACGACATATTAATTGTTTTTCCTATTGTTTTATTTCATTTAATTAATATTGGCTCCTGTAAGTAAATCAGAATGAACATATAGGATGAAAGACTTTTTTTGTAGAATTATCAATAAAGTTTTGTTATTTTCTTAGTTCTCTTGAGAGAAAAAATAATAATTTTTTGAATAAACTTTCTGTGTCTATGTGTAAGTCAACAAAGAATAAACTTAAGAAAAGAAGGAGAGAGAGGACGAAGTGAGGGTGCTGAGGAGGTGTGAGTCCTGAGGTAAACAGTAAATTTTATATTTTTTTCTTCTATATATTTATTCTCCCTACAAGAGTACGTGCCTCCTGTGCTAGATGAAAACGCAAAAGGATTCCGTGACAACCCTAAATTCACCACAGACAACTCCACCTTCTTTTTTTTATCATATACATCTTCCACCCTCCTTATTTCGACCTTCAAGTTAGTATTCTTTTATTTTTTTCTACACCCTGAAAAAAGAGCGAATAGAAGATCAGTTGTCAAAGTGAAAAATATTCCACCAATAGACGCCCTTCATATATATACATTATCTATATCTATATTTGAATTGTATATATAAATTGAATTCGTATGCACTGGAGTAAAGAGTGGTAAGGATATTAAATTTTTGTGAATTCATGAGAGTGGAGAGGCGTAGAAGTTTCTTTTGATTAATTTTAATATTCGTCTAAGCTTTAGTGTATTAAAATAATTATAAAATATATTTTTTTCCTTTTTTTTTTTTTTTTTGTTCAACGGAGAGAAGATTTTATTTTATTTTTTTTGTACAGTATATACGTACGTCTCTTTTTCGTTTTATTAAATTTAATATTATAATAAGAATATTTCCTTTTTCAATTTCTTTTTCTTAAAAAGCAAAGATGGCCAACTCTTTTTTCTTTCATCGTCATTACAAAAAAAAAAAAAAAAAAAAAAAAAAATTAATTAATTTTTAATCATCGTAAGGTGGCTATACACGTAACTGCACACTTGACAAGTATGTATGTGCAAGTTTTTTGTACCAGCAGGTAGAAATTCCCTTCGGTACCACGCTTGTGCCGAAAATTAACCTAAAAATGTCGAACTCGGCAGGTTATTTATTCGAAGATTACAAGAAATAGTCTCTTGCTTTAAACAGAGACACAATAAATATTAATATTTAAATTGAAATTTTAAATGAATTAATATATATTAAATAAATATCAAATGTCAAGACTTCAATAAAATGGCTGAGAGTTTTGCTTGCACAAATACTCTTGTTCATGATTAAAATTCAATTAAGAATCACGCGGCTTGCACAATTAAAATGCTTGCGCAAAATTCTCCTACAGACGCTCCAGTTTGCTTGTACAAAAAGATTGCACGTGCATGCTTGTCAAGTTTGCAGTTAAGTGTGTGTAACCGCCTTTAGAAGAAATTGAGAGAATCATTCATTTATTGACTTAGAAATAATGATACACTAAAATCGTTATGTACTCACCGATGACAGTAAAATTGATCTTGGTGTTTCTTGTAGGCGAATTCCGAAAATCGACCCGGCATCGATAAATACCGCCATCGGCGATGTCGATCCTCTCTATTAGTAATTCTGCCGGGCTGGACATCGCCCGGAAGAAAGCCCTGTTTCCAAATGCCTTCGGCGCCGACCAGAGTTTCGCTTTGGTGATCTTTCGACCACGAACGTCGAAACTGTCAAAGAGAGAGAAAACAATAAACATTCCAAGAACTGGGTCAAAGTTTTGCAGGTTTTGATTAATTTTAGAGATGAGGTTTTATTAAAATAATAATGAGAGAAAAAAATTAATTTTAAAGAAAATGAAAATTGCATTTCATGAACTGTCTAAAATTTTTAGCCAGATCATGTAACTGTTTGACCATTACACGATCTGGCTGCAGTTCATGAAATGTCTAGACAGTTCATGAACTGTCTAATTTCACGATCTGTCTACAACATATATACATTTTAAGGTCCCCTGAATCCAAAAAAGTTATTTTGACAACATGGTCTGTCTGTGTGCCTGTCTATGAACAAAATATCTCTCAAGAATGAAAAGAGCTAGAAGGTTGAAATTTTATATTTACTTAAGGTACACCCATAGGTGTAGCCAGAAAATTTTTTCAAACATTTGAAAAATTTAAGATTATTTTAGGGTATTTATAATTTTTTTTTTTTTTTTAGCTAGAGTAAATTATTATATTTTACTTTCTCTTACCCTATATGAAATATAATTATTATATTTATTATTATTTATTATTATTTATTATTATAATTGTATTATAAAGCTTACATATCTAGTCATGGCTTGGGTTCCATGGGGGGAAGGGTTTGAACCTCCAAACCCCCCCCCTGGCTACGCCTATGGGCACACCCCTGAAACTTGACTCGAGGCTTTTGAATAAAAAAATCGGCCAAAGAGTTCTAGTATTTTACTGATGTAATTTTCCAGTTTTTTTTTTTTTTTTTTCGATTTTCTCAAAATTCGCTCCAACGATTTTGTTTAAAAATTATTTTTTAAATGCTCTTTAAAACCGAAGAGAAAGTTCGACCAGTCACACCTGATTTTTTTAAATATTAAATAGGCAACAGATCCTTTCTTTTCATTCTTTTTTTTTTTCAAAATGGCCTCAACATGTACACCTTTAGTCCAATTTTAATTCTTTAAATAAACTTTATATTCATTAATATATAAAAATATACGTAGGTCTATAAGAAATGTTTTAATATAGGCCTGCCTATATTATATGTATAGTGACTTCAAGTCTCTTATTTTTAGCTCCCAATATAATTTGCACTTTCCTCCCTATTCACCGCCAAACTCTTCTTTGTATGCATTTATAATTTCAAAAGTTTATATTCTAATTCCAAAGCGGTGGGGGGGGGGGGGGTTTGCGCCATTCACTATTAAAAGCAATATTAAAATGCAGATTTTAATTGGTCCGACGGCTTTTTTTTCATTTAAATAAAAGTTGGTCAAGTTCCTAGAGGGATCTGAAATTTCCAAACCATAATGTGTGAGCGTTTCTAAATTTAAATTAAAAAAAAAAAAAAAAAAAAAACTTCGCAGATGTCGTTAATTATAAATAAAAACGTAGAATTTTTTTTTAAGCCCCTTAACTTAGTTGAACAGTTCAAATTTATCTATTCATTAAAAATTTTTCGACACAATAAATCACACTTTCTAATGCTAGTTTTTTAATTTTAAGATTATGATTTAGCCATTATATTTTTCTTTTTTTGTAAACCCTTTTTTTTAATATAGGGTGCTTAGAAAAGTTAAACATTTCGAAAAAGCATTTAAGTTTTTTTTTTTAATTTCTTCCTCTTCTTTTCCTCTACGTTAATGTTATTTGGTAATTTGAGTTTTTTCTTATAGTGACTTAACTTCTATTACGTTTATTTATATTCGCTCTTTAAAGAATTAATCCTTTCACCCACTAAAATTTGTTGTCTGTAGTCGTACTCTAACGACTCCGCAAATTCGTTGCCTACTGATTATATAAAAGAATTGTTTCTTTTTCGGGCAATTGAAATTTTTTTAGTGGTATTTTTTAACGAATCCATTTATTCGCCTTTTTATCACAAGGTGGATTTCAAGAAAATCTTCATTTTTTCTGCCCAATGCAGCGTTTCTTTTTAAATATTTTGGTTAGAGAACTCATTTTTCACATACGATAATAAATTATATTGCTAAAATTTTTTTAAATTATTTTATCAAATTATTATTCAATTATTAAATTATGCATATTTATTACAGAAATTAAAAAAAAAAAAATTACGAAACCCATATCAAAATGACTTATTTTTGGATAAATCATCCAGATGAATGCTATTTTAAATAATTTAATTAGTTAAAATGCAAAGTTGCTCTAAATTATAAATAATTATAATAATAGGTCCAGTGAATTCGAAGACTATAATTAATTTGATCACCTTGCAAAAGCTTGAATTAAAAATGGCTTAATTTATAATGATAATATTTTAAATAAAATAATTATAGTGTTCTCTTTTGGAAGTATATAATGTATAATTTCGTACTAATGTTATATAATTGCTCAATTAGATAGAATGTTTGTCAATTTATTTTTATTTAATTATTTTATTTTTTTTTTTTTAAATAAACATTCATGAGGGAAAACAAAAATCGAGAGAGGAGAGAAAGAATGGATTTTAGGGATTGGAATTCGCTGGATCTTGGCTGGAATACAAAAAGCCAGTTGTTGATATTTATTTATATTGACTAGAATCATGGACTCGCATGAATCCCCCTACTTATATGTAGAATCGTGCCAGAATAATTTGGAAATTGGCTTTTTTTTATTCGTTATTTATGAGAAAATATTTAAACTGTTGCTTTTGCAATAATAAAAAGCTTTTAAAGTTAAGAGGAAATGCAGACTATTAACATAATTCATTTCTTTTTAAATGTATATAATGGATAATAAAATTATAATATTTATGTGCGAAAACAATTTATTTGATTATGTAAGAGTAGGTGGAACATATTTATATATTTTTAAATTAAAAATTTTATTGAAAATAAGAATACCTGGACCCCAAATAATATAATATATTCATAACGGTTATCGTCAAAAGTCTTAAATGGCCTAAGTTGCCTAAAATACTGTGTGAATGTGTGTGTGAGTGTGAGTGTGAATGAGAAAAAAGTGTGAATGTTTTTGAAAAAAAAAAAAAAAAATTATTAGTTTCCGGTTATTATTTATATTTTTGTTTCACTAAAATTTAGAAATTTGATAAGTTTTTAGAAATATAGAAAAATAATCGATTTAACCCAAAAATGGAGAAAATGTAACGTTATATGGTAAGTCCGGGGGAGATGGCTGTAAGGGAGAGATTACTCTTCTTAAGAAACCTTTAAGAAACCTTTTAGCGTGTTTATTTATTTATTTATTTTTTTGAGAAGCAAAGAAGACTAAATGATAGAAATTAGTTTTTTAAATAATATTATTTAAAAAAAGAAGGGATTAAAAAAAAACTAATCCATCTATTTATTCTTCATGAAAAAATTTCTTTAAATAAATTAGATTTGCAATTTTTAAAATCTCTTTTGTCTTTATCTCTCTCTCATCCCTCTAAAATAAAAATTGTTCAATTACAAAATATCGCCATATAACGATGGCAGAATATTTTAAAAAATAAATTATTTTCTTAATGTAATGATGATTGAATCAAAATACAATATTGTTGTTTAATGAAAATTGTAAATCAATTTAATTTAGTTCTAATTTAGTTCTAATATTGGCCCCTCACCATATCGATAGGTATATAGAAAATCGTATCCATCGATTGGTTTTCGCTTAATGCAATATTAGTAGAGGTGACCCCATTTGGGGATGAGGGTGTGGGCAGATGAGTTCAGGGGTTATTGGAGCCGAAAGGTTGGTGGAGAGAGACAAAATTGGAGCGATAGGGGGATGAGAGGAGGACGTCTCGAATCAAAAAAAAAAAAGTTCAATTCAAACATCCATACATCATAACACCGATCAGGCACCATCCATATAAAACTTAATTGTTTCCATAAATCAAACTTTTAACCCCGCGGACATACATCGTAATTCAATCATTAATATTACTGACAGATCAATTATGAGGTTATTCGATATCACACAAAGCCTGGGCACAAAGTCATTCATCCTTTCTTGCGAAGTCAAATATAAAAAATGGAATCCATAGCTGTGACTTATTTTTCCTTAGAAATAAATATAATATACAATATAATATAAATAGTTGTTGGTTGTGAAAAGGAAAGGAAGATTAAAATCTATTCATATATTTTTAGAAATTTAGCTAAAAAAAAGTATTAAAATATTGCAATAGTTGATATATTATGTCATTAATATTATATTATATAATAAAGGATTTAAAAAAAATTCACTGAAATTTTAGTAAATGGAGTAGCCCAAATAAATTCAAGCTAGAAGAGCAAGTCAAGATGAAGAAAATATTATAAATAAATAGGGACTGGGTCTAAATGGCCTTTGATGTCGAAAAAGATCTTAAATGAAATAAAATAAGAGAAAGTAAAAAATAAAGAAACGAAAAATACTGGGATATCTTAGATTATAGTTTCTAAACGTGGGCGATAACGCCCCCTTGTAGGTATGAGACTTTCGGAGGGGGGGGTTAATAGTAGAAGACCAAGAGAAAATTAGGGGCATTGAGATGGCGCAAAAGGGGCGTGGACGGATTAAAAAATATGGTCTAAAAAGGCAAATAAATACACGCAAGTAAAAATTAATATCGTTTAATATTTGTTATTGTAGGTAGGCCTATTGTAATAATTTGTATCACGTGGATTTAGTACTGTAGCAATGTTGGTAACTAAAAAGAGAAATCGGATTCATGTTATTGAACGTGGCTTACGACATACGGTTGTTTTTAAGTAAAATCGAGCCTGATATTAACAAAAAAAGGGGGGGCTCTAAAAAAAGACTTATTTTCAAAGGGGGCGGTGAGCAAAATAAGGTTGAGAAACTATGTTTTAGATAAAATAGAAGAAGTCAGTTTTAGCTATGATATTGTAGACCAATTAGGTGTTTGTTGATTAAAGAGCCCACTATTGCTCTACGCACTTGGAATATTGGTCGCCTCTAAATACAGAAGGTAAATCGTGAGATAAGGAAAGAGGACAAAAACCGAAAAAAGAAAAAATATAGGAATTTGATCTTAATAAAATAACGAAAGACTCCAAAATAGAATGAATAAAAAATAGAATTTCTTTAAAAAAATAAGTTATTTGTGACTCGTTATATTCTGAATGAATTCTGTTTTCCAAGTGAATGATTCTTTATGAAATTTAAACGTAGTAGAAATGAAGTTTATTAATTATTAATTACGCCTTTTATATCGTATTTATGAATTTAAAATTTTTCTAATGAATAGGCGACCTATATACAAAAATAAATATCCCATAGAGGCCTATAACTTAGAAAAAAAAAAAGGAAAACTTTAATCATCTTTTATTTCTTTATAAAAGAAAAACTTTTTCCTAAAAAAAAAAGAATCCTCCATTAAATTAAAAAAAAAAATATTAAAAATAATACTTGTTCATGTGCTCATAATTCGAGGATCATTCAAGACACGCAATTCGAAAAAAAGAGCATTGGTTTGTTATAAAAATTATGAAAAAAAAAAAATCTTAAAAAAGTTTTTTATAAAAAGAAAATTATTGGCCTTAAAGCCTCAAAAGGAAAAAAGAAAAACTAGCAACAAATGATTAATAAATTGGAAACACAGTAATATGTCGAATAAATACTACGGTCAATCACTTTTAGAGATTTTCCGAACATTGAATTTTTGACATCATCGCAATACTTTCTAAGTAAAAAAATTAATAATAAACAAATATCACATTAAAAATTTAAATTAATATAATTTCAAAGGACAATATATCCGAAATAATTGGACTATTTCATTTTTGCTCTCAAGATCTGATTTTTATAGAAATATTAATAAACTGATAGATACCGTACTAATTTTTAGAAAAATTAAGATAGATTAATAGTCTATAGATCTTTGACAATAAAATTTATAGTCAGTTTCAGTTTCCAATCATTGGTCTAAATATGAGCCTGCTTACTATGCACAATACATAATTAGCTTTGTATAACGCCTAACAATCTGATTAAACACAGGCTTAATCTTGTGTAATTGGTATTTCTAATAAAATATAATGCGTGGGCTTAGAAGTTTATCTCTAGTCTACTTTGAGGTTTGGGGGAAAAAAAAAAAATTTAATTAACACAAAGATAATAGGGCCAAAATGGAGAATAAGGATTGAGTCTCTCTTAAGCTTCATACAATAATTAATTAATGATATTTCCTAAAACTTTTGAAAATTATAAATTTTCATGTTTAGATTTGTTTTAAAGAAAAATAGGCTTAAATTTTATTTTAAAAGTACCATAAGTGGTACAATTAACATTATTTTGAGTATATTTTTCAATAAATTATAATAATTTTTTAATGAAATTGTTTATTGTCTCTAAATTTATTCAATTTTAGAATTTAAATAGACCATATTTTTTCAATTGACTATTTTATTTTCTTCTTAGGCAGTCTTTTTTTTATATCTTTATTATAGACTGAAACTATTGTACCGTAAAATTTTTATAAATTACTCAAGAGTAAGATATGATAGTCTCTCTTCTATATTTAGGAACAAAAAACTCTTATAACTCTAACTTTTTTCATGCTTGGTTAAACAGAAAGTAAAAGAGCTAATAAAAGGAGTCTGGGCCTATGAAGTACGGCACCTTTGTCAAAAACATGAAATATAAAGTAGAAAATTTCAAATAGTGTTAAAAAAAATTAAATTTTGATTAAGTAAACTATATAGTTAAAAAATAATTTGTTATTGAAAGATAAAAATTCTGGTGTGACTGGTCGCACAGCACACAACTTTCTCCTTCCTTTGGTAAGAGAAAGTTGTCTTCTGTACTTGCAAAACCAGATTTTTTGTATATATATATATACCAAAATATATGTATATGTATACATATACATATATTTTGGTTCCGACAGAACATTCGAATTCAAGATGTTAAATTGATAAACATGGGAAAGTTTATTTATATTTTGTTACAATGGCGACCATTTCTCCTTTCTTTCCTATGAAGTACTAGAGTAAAGTGTGCTTCAAAAAGATTCCAATGGCAAAATGAGAATATACATTTTAAAGAGCAAATAATTGATTTTTGAATTTTAATCAAAATCGTTGGAGCGAATTTTGAGAAAATCTAAAAAAAAAAAAAAACTGAAAAAGATCATCAGTAAAGTACTAGTACTCTTTGGTCGATTTTGTTCAAAAGCTTCCTGTCACATCCCAGGGGGGTACCTAACTTAAATATAAAATTTCAACCTCCTAGCTCTTTTCGTTCTTGAGATATTTTGTTCACAGACAGACATATAACACACATACACAGACAAAGACCATGTCGCGAAAACCACTTTTTTGGATTCAGGGGACCTCAAAACGTGTATATCCATCAAAATCTCGACATCGAATTTTTGACATGAATCCACTAAGCTCTCTTTATATATATATTACATATATACATAGGTAAGAGAAAGTAAAAATCGCATCAAACTAGCTTTATTGAGTGTTGGGAGATTTTTTATTAGTTTTATTAACCTTTATAACCATTTAAATATTTTTTTTTTTTAAATTCTTTATTTTCCGGCTGTGACATTTAAATATTTAAGTAAGCTACTCAGTCAATCCTTATTGTTAAATAATTAATTATATATAATTTATTGTTAGGTCTATTTGGCCTTCAATGCCGAAAGACAAAAATTGTTTATCAACAGTCTAAAAAAAAATTTAATTAACAAAAATAAAATAATTTAAAATAGAATATAATTAATCTAAGAGTATGTTTTTTTTAATCTCATCCTACATTCTTTTATCTTTTCATTGTGTTAGTTTAATTTTAATTAAAAAAAAAAAAAAGTGGGAGAGAGAGAAAAGTTAGAAAATTTTAGAAAAATAAAAAAATAATTCCGCTATTTAGATTTTATTTAAAGTGTGAACGTGAAATAAAATCTTAAATTCGTGAGTTTTTGGAAACTTTGATATCTCTGAGATGAGAGAATTAATTAAAAAAAAAAAATAATAATAATAAAATGTTTCAAACATTCTATTCATATGGAAAGCTCAAGCTTGATTCATGATCATGGTTTCTAGAAATAAAATTTCAATTATATTTATATTAGTTTTTTTTTTTTTTTATATAATTATTTTAAATTAATATGAATGTATAATTGTTTTTGAAAAACTTCTACATATAACATAAAATATAATAATTGCATATAACTCGTATATGACAGAAATGAAAAAATAAAAAATTTCAATTAAAATCAATATAAGGACCGAGAGGTTACTTTTCTGATATCATTTCTCTTTATAAATCTTTAATATATGAAGAATTACAGATATTTCCTCAACCTCAGACAAAAGCAAAAAAAAATCTGGTGTGACTGGACGCACAGCACACAACTTTCTCTTTCCTTTGGTAAGAGAAAGTTGCCTTCTGTACTTGTCACACCAGATTTTTCGTGTCGACATATATTTAGTTTCCGCCGATATATTAGAATTCAAGATGTACAATAAGATTTATTAATTATTAGTATGGAAAATATTTATATTTTTTTACCATTTCTTCTATCTTTCCTATGAAGTACAAGAGTAAAGTAGTTTTCAGAAGAATGGCATTTCAAAGAGCATCTAAAAATAATTGATTTTTGAATTTTAATCAAAATCGTTAAAGCGAATTTTGAGAAAATCGGAAAAAAAAATGAAAAAGTACATTAGCAAAGTACTACTCTAGTACTACTCTATATAAAAAAGATGACATTTTTTCAATCAACGCCCAATAAAACACAAACTCATCTCGAAAATTTGTTATCTTAAAGATAATTTAAGTTTAAGAACTTGATATAAATAAGTTAATAACTTTTAGATCTTTAATAAATTTTCAGTGGAATTGGGGGGATGAATAAACCCTAAACTCTTGGAAGTCCAGAGGGTTAAGGGTAAAGGGAGGAGGAGGGTACGTATTCTCATCTAAGAAAGATGGCTGCCTGCATTCCTCTGATTCCTAACAGATCGGTTTTCCAAACCACAGCTATCTCTTTAAAGTAAATATTATTGTATAGAATGTCGTTTAGGAATTTTATATCAAACTTTCAATATTTTCTTTTCTTTTTAATTAATTTTCTAAAATATGAAATTTATATTTCAAATTTAGAAAAAATCATGAGGAGTTAGAAGTCTTGCTTCTTAAACTTAGAAAAATAAATAAATAAAAAAAATCTGGTGTGACAAGCACAGTACCTAACATTCGAATTTCAAGATGTATTTTTCCTATGAAGTACAAGAGTAAAGTGGTCTTCCATGCTTAAAATTGAACACAGACAAACACACACACACAGAGACGTTTCGGTTCCATGTTTGAACCATACTCAGAGTTTTCAAAATGTCATTATGAGTGTAATATAGGGGATTTTATATATTTTTAGACCCTTATCCCTATATTATTTATTATATAATGTTAACGGTTACTTAACTTAGCGACCCCAAATGAGGTTGCTTAGCGAAATCTTGGAACCGCGAGATTTTAATGTAGAATATTTATCAGTAGGCGGCGACTATAATCTCACTGTAGAACATGTTACCAATAGAAAATAATAGCCTATATTTTTTTAATATTTATAGTAAATACTTATTTATCTCCCATATGAAAATTATTTAGAGAGATTATTTTTAATAAAATATAATATTTAATAGCAAACTCTTAGTAAATTCATTTTTCCTTTCTCGGAAAACAATTTTTGATCCCCTTGTTATGGGAATATGTTTTTTAATAACTTCATGACCCTTGGAAAATTTTACTCTAGGGATGGATTGCTTAGATGAAGAAAGAATACTCTTCTAGAAAGGGAACAAAAAAAAGTTAAAAGTGCAATTTCATTGACCGTCAAGAGAATACTTTCAAAATATGAAAATGTATCGCTTTAAGTTATACATGAATGTGAATATAAAATTGAGATGTTAACATTAAATAATGATAAAATTACACGATATATCAAGTTATATCATGTTTAGATCTAATAAATTATTTAATTTAAAATGTACATTATGTATTTGTTTAAATATTTCCTTTTTGCATTTATAATATAATGTATATTTATTTATTGTAGCATTTATTTCTCCCCAAGGGCATGGATTTTAAATTACCTACAAAATTTCTCGTTATTATATTTTGAATAAGGACAAATAATTATTTTGGTTAACAGAGTTTATTTACAAAAGAGAGAATGAATGTCCTCAGATTTTAAACTCCTTCAATGGAGACTAACATTTTTAAATTTCGTTAAAGAACTATATTAGAATGGATAAATAATATGAGGGTGTGAAATATCAAATTTTAAAGTCGAAGGACATCCCTCATCATGCAGAATGATTTCTTATTATTAATACTTTAATCAATATTTAAAAACATGAATTTATTTAATTTTTCCAAAAATAAAAGACAAATTTTACTATTTTTTTTCTTTAAAAACTCAAGCCAACAGACAGAAATTCACTTTCTAATCATAATAAAAAACAAAATACCCTTGCTGCTGTCACTTTTTTTTGTCTACCTATTGTAGTGAAATTATTCAATTTTTAGATGCAATTAAATGGCTATTTTTTTTTTTTACAATTTTATTAGTGTATATTATTTTTGGTTATCATCATATTAACTAAATATATACAGAAATGTTCAGTTTTTTGAGCTTTACAAAACAGTCTAATTAAAATTGTGCTATCTCAAAAAAAGTGTTTTTTTTTACGCCATTAAATTTTTTATAGATATTTGAAATATAATAGGAATTTATTAGGGTATAGTATTTTTCAACCTAATACTTTGGGCAAATTTGTCAAAAAGAAATTCTGTGAAGCCTAAAATAGTCAAAAAAAATTATGATGGAAAATGATTGTTTTTCTCGTTTTTTGGCTTTCCTGAAAAGTAGCATTTTGTCCTTTACGACCTTTGAATTTCCACGTATCGATATTATAAATTTTTTTCTGTAAAATACAACCCATCTCAATTTAGCAATGCCATATGGTATTGATATCTTGAGAATTTGGTCCTAGGGGGATGAATAAAATCTTATTACAGTATATAAAAGAATGCAAATATTGTTATAATTTTTTTTTTTTTAATAAACTGATAAATTTATTATAATGGCCGGCGATACGTAAAACTTTTGAAATATCAGGCAATAATCACTGAAAAAATTTATCTCTAGCATAAAAAGCCTTTTATGTGATATTCATAATTTCATGTTTAAGGAGTGAAAAATACAAAACTATTTATTATAGGTGATGATTTTTTTTCTATTTAAGAATAGAATAAGCGAGATTATCAGGTCAAGGTTTTTAAAGCGGATATCTTTGAGATTTATAGTTTCTATTTTGAAATGCACAATTTAAAAGATCCCCCCAGTTGTGTTATATACGAGTCGGAGATTTAACGTCTTTTTAATCCCTAGAGATATTTTTAATTAGTGTGCAGATGTTGGGATGCACTCTGCGAAGGGCGCGTGAGACGCCTGCAAGATCCCAGCCAATTCGTCTTCCTGATAAAATCTCAAGCCGAACCGCCGCCGAATCTTTATATCTCAAGTGATATAAAACCATTTCGATCATTTCCCAAATTACAATCTTGAACTTTGGCTCTACAGAATGTAATTAAGTAGATGCCAATTTTACGTTCTTTCCACTCAAACGCATCCTTAAAAAGAACCAATTTTTTTCCAATATAAAGATATCATTGCCTTTAAAAATATTTATTTTTCTCTCACTTTCAGGTATATATAATATATATATATACTGTATTTTTTGAGAAAGGTGAGAGAGAATTCTCCTTTTACTTTAGTTTGAGATTTCAAGCGAACTTAAACCTCTCCGGACTTCCGAGCCAAGTTTATTTTCATCCCTCAAGACACATTAACTTCATGTTTCTCGGACTTAAATTATAAACTTTCTCTCAAGTTTGAAGCTACATTGAATTTAACCCTAAAGTTAAAAAAAAAATACTTATACCTATTTGATTAATAAGATAAGCAAAGTTATTTAATATGATAAAGTTTATGGACAGAAAAATATGCCTATTTGTACTGCGGCTTCATTTTACGAAGAAAATAATTATTTTTGAATTGTCTTGGGTCTTAGCACATGAGTAGAAATCATGTTTTAGGGGTCAAGGAGTTTCGCTTCCAGTCAGGGGAGAAAAAAATTTATTCTTAGTCTGTATGGGCTTATCGATTATTTCTTTAGAAGTCACGTATCATGACATTCCGACAATATGTCATTGAATTACAGTAATTTTACTGACAATTGTGATTCTATTTTTGCTATTTTCAAAACAATGGAAAAAACCAAATGTGCCAATACATGAGTTGAACTTCAAATTGCTTCCGGACCCGACATATTCTCCACATTTGGTCCCAATAATTATTGATAGTCTTAAAAAATATGCTCCAGGAAAAGTGAATTGGCTTCAAAGAAGAAATGATTGCCAAACTAACACACATTTTGAAACAAAAAATAAATCGTTCTACACGGCTGGCATAGAAAAGTTAGGAAAGCGTTGAAATGAATGTATCGCTCTCGAAAGATAATATTTAATAAATTAAAGTAGCATTTTGGCAAAGAAATGCTGTTTTAGTACTTAGTAAAGGACAATTGTTGGATGTGATGGAAGAAGTCAACTAGGCATTTGGGTTGCCTATCTTCCAGTTAACAAAATCAACACACGTCCGTGATAAAACCCAATAAGGATTTCATTTAGGGAAATGTTCGAGGTTCTGCTTTTAATTTTGATAATTACTTGAAAATTTTCATAAAGGCTTATTTTAGTCGGTTAATTCATATATTATAATATATCGTATATATTTATTTGAGGATTAATAGACTTTAGACATTAGATGATTGAACCAATCAATTTCTTGATTAAGGGATTAATTATAGCCACAGAGGACCTATTTCAGGTTTATATAATATATAGTAGAGACTAAATCAGGGTATAATGTTGTGTGTATAGAAAAGGCCGATTAACCGGGAATTCATAGCCCTAGAGATTCATTATACTTAGGGTACATAAATGTCAGAACTTTAAAGGTGTGGTATATTAATATTATCTTAAAAAAATTTATTAAGGTTGCTAAATATGATCAATTACTACGTGGTGGAGACGGACGGACATTTCCAAAGTTTTGTAACTTGTTGCCTATTTTTAAATGAACAATTTTTCTTGCAAAAAAAAAAAATAAATAAATAAATTTATTATCTTTTCTACGTAATTTATCTAATATTAACTTTATTTATAAATGCACTTTTGTGGGATTTCGTGCAAATCGGGTCAATCGGAAGAGTTCTTTCGATATTCCATGATTTCCAACTGTCTAATCTTCTCAAGTATTCCAAAAGGAATATTTTATCAAAGAGCAAGTTAGCACTTTTTACTTTTACCCAAAGTGTCAAAGTGAATGAACTTAATTTCATCCTGGATACTGGAAAGAATTTATAGTATTTTAGAAATGTAATTTAATTTCGCCATTTTCATTATTTTATGATACTTTGGTCAATTATTTTCATTTTATGATGGTTTTAGTTTAAATATCTCTTATGTTAGTGAATCTTCTGCTTTAATTAAATTACAAATATTAAAGCCACTAATCTTAATCCGAGAAAATCAATTTGGAATAATTTATACGAGCAAGAAAATGCCTCTTTCGGAATCCTCAGGTGTTGGCCCCCGTCATTGCAGCTTTGGCTATGGACTAAAACAGTCGAGCGTGCCATTTGGCCCTTAAATCCGACCCATTCAAGCAAAGGGACATAATTTTGCAATCTTATCTTTGCACTTACTAACACTACTAAAAGCGAAACTACTTGTTCCAACCGCTATATAATATAATTCACAATTATTGCCTCTTCTCTCTCTCTCTCTCTTTCTCTTTTCCATATATGGCAGTCGTAATGAAACTACAATTTCCCCTGGTTTAAACGAACTATTAAATAATCATCAAAGGAATTTATCTCCGGGGCTTGTGTGAAAGGGTCGATTGAGAGGTTTTTTTTTTTTTTTTAGAACATCGTATGTGTATGGGGATGTTTGGCTGTTGGCGTTTTGCCCGTCCTCATGCACATTTCAAAACCACGCACTGACATATGCGATCTTGAAACGGCCAATGTCGCTTTGTTCTAAAACGCCATATTATCGACATAATAGTAAGGGAACGGGGGGCTTTTTGGCTGGGTTCCCACAGGAACTCCCGCCCCCCCCTCCCCCATCTCATTCCCTTTTTCGAAATTCTTGTGTTGTTTTATGCATGCGTTTATTCAACATACGACCACTTAAACTTATTAAGTGTCTCTTTTTGTTCTTGTTAAATTAAGTGTATATCTTTTTTAAATAATAAACACACAGGTAATTTTATTCTGTGAAATTGGAGCTATTTTTAGCTTCGTCTTTAAAGGATATAAAGAGCCTGCTATTTGTTCAATACAATGCAAAAATAGCAAGAATATACTTAATGATTACGTGGATAAGGGCTTCTCGAGCTGATATTTTTTCTTCAATTTCTAAACCCCTTTTTTATCTTCAAAACTTATGTAAAAATTTGGGTTTTTTTTTATTAAGTAATTTATAGACAAGATAACATCTATTCAAAACGTGCTGATACTGATAGAATTGCATTAAAGTCATGCCAGCAGATTTTATATAAAACATTTGCATTAAAGTCATGCTATAGCTCTCGATCAATGGACCCACAAAAAAGTCTTAAAATTTTTCTTAAATTTTATTTTTTTTGATAGCTTGTCCAGATATCTAACATATTTTTATGAACGTTTAATAAAAAAAATACACTCGTTACCTATAAAAATGAGATATAAAAATTTTTATGAACTCTTTTATTAAAGTAATTATTGCCCATACCTCTTAGATTTCTCAATAGGCCTAATAAAAAAAATCTTTATTAATAAATAGGCTATTTAATTCAAATCATATTTAATATGAATGTTATTTGTTGTTAGTATAATATTTTTTTGTTCAAAAAACTTCTTCCTTATTAACTGTGAAGTAGTAAGTCATTATTAAAAGAAAATCTTTCTCATTAAAATTTTTTTTTCTGCAAATATTAAATAGGCTACTAACTAATTTTTTTTTTTTTAATATTTGATGTAAAAGGAAGAGAAAAAGAAAATATTTGTTTTCCTTAATTAAAGAAAAAAGTTGGAGCAAATAAATTTTGATAGCGTCTTGTATACAATTCGTGGTATTAAATGCATATATTTAATAAGCACCACTTACAAGAATAAGATTTTCATTTAACGAGGGTTCGACTCCTCCCGAATTATTAATTTTTAAAGTGAAACTTTATTTTTATCGTCACAAATTTTTTCGCTCTTCTATCATCATGTCGCGTTACATGTCGTGACGTCACAAGCCGAGACGTCACAAGTCGTGACGTCACCAACGACTCGACCAGATTTCTTTACATTGACTCCAAAGCTACTGGTCCGATTTTCATGGTGTTTTTTAAAGTTAAACTTTATTTTGATCGACACAAATTTTTTTCGTTTCTCTATCAGCATGTGGCGTTACAAGCTGTGACGTCAAAGGCCGTGACGCTACAAGTTATAACGTCACAAGCCATGACGACAAAAATAGGAAAGTTGAAATTTAATATATATGACGAATTATAAAAAAATAATTGTGAGATTTAATTTTTCAATTTTTAAATTGATAAAATATAAGGAGGGAGGGAGGGGGGGGGGGGGGGGGGGGGGGGGGGGGGGGGGGGGGGGGGGGGGGGGGGGGGGTTTTTAAAATAATTTAAAATGATTCAAATACTAAATAAATATTTTTCTCAGTTTTTAATTTAACATACGCCAATTGATTTCCCATTATCATTCCCATTTTCCAATTATTAAATTAAGGTTAAAAACGGGATTTTAATACCCTTAATTGAATAATTTTCTGAAAATTTTCAGTTAAAAGCCTACGATCCGAAAAAAAGTTTCACTTGCATCGTGGTTTCATAAAACCACACAATGATGAATGTGTTTAAAATAAATAAAATTGATCTTTTTTAAATTTTAGGAAATAAATGTTTCCAGTTGCAGACGAAATAATATTCGTTTATTTATTCATAAATTTTAATAAGATTCTCTCATTAATATTTTGGAATTTTATTCCAGCAAATAAAATACCACTTTGTTTAAGTAAAGGAGGAGCGGCGAAAATTAAAAGTCTCCGATTATTCACAATCCCGTGAGACGTTTCAGGGAAACTTGATTTTCCCGTCCCAAAACTTCTCGCTGTATTGTGAATAATGGGAGACTTTTTAATTTTGGCTGCTCCTGTTCATCTTCCTTTAAAATACCACTTGTCATCATTTATGGAAAGGTGGTTTGCAAAATTATTGGAGAGGTCAATATTTAAACTTTTGAGTTCAATTTTAATTTCAGCTTTTATTAAATAAAAAAAAAAAAAAAAAAACGTTCCTAGCTTATTAGACTTATGAAATACATGACGATTTTCAATTATGAGATTGTAAAATATCATTTAAAATAATAATAGTGAAGAGATGATTGATTGGACATAAACGAACACATCTGGTTACTGACAAAAGCAATGAACAAGTAGAGAATGGAACTAACCCAAAGACAGATCCTGAGAATTTTGTGTAAAATATAATAGAGCCAGTAGAGTTTTACAATATTTTAAGGGTAAATAAATAGAAGTAAAAGAATACTTTGAATTATTGATCCTTTTTACTTTTTTCTATTTCCCCTTGCCTATATTTCTCCATTAAAAATATCAAAATTACATTATCGAATTATTGTCTTAACCGAATTTTAAGAATTAATTTACCTTTGGTACGGGATCCTCTATAATTTATCATCATTTTGATACGAGGTACAGTTTTGGATTAATTAACCATTTATCCTAATGTATGTTCGAATCTCCTTTTCATTGAAAATATCAGGTTTCATTTAAATAAAGATTCCCTACCCTTGGTATTGGCTATAATTAAAATCAGAGCATATTGGTGAAACTAAAATTATTTAGTCTTTTTTTTAGGATATATAAGCTAACCTGAAACAAACGCGAGTAACATGTTAGCAAAATGTTACAATTGTAAAATGGGATCGAAAATCAGGCAAGCAAATTTGGGTCAACTCTCAAAGGGCATTGAGTCCATTTTGGGGCGGGTGAGAAAAATCAATAGGATTGCTTTACGTGTAAATGGGCTCGCCGCCGTCGGCCTCCCGGAACCAGAGGACCATCGCGAACGTGTCGTCGGGATCCAGGGGGGTCAAGTCACACGGGAATTTTGCATTCTGTCCCAACACGCCGTTCACGTCCAGCACCGGAACTGAAACAAGAACAAAATTTGGTTAAAAAAAGATGCTAGACATTCTGGATAAATTTTATAGAATTCCTAAAAACTATCATTGAAAATTAATTTATAATAAATAAAAAATTTTAGTATCTTGCAAACCCTATACATCCTTTACTGCTAGAAAATTTTTTTTTTGTATTTCGTATCTTTAAAAATGTATTAATGATTGGGTTATAGCTGAGGAGATATAAAAAACCCAGTAGCCTACTTCAGAAATTTCTAAAAAAAAATAGTTAGTATGAACATTGCTCATCCCTGTTTTCAACACTAGTGGACACAAAATGAGGTTCATCAACTGTGCCCGAAATTTGAAACAGCTTGCTCAGCTAAATTAGAAGCAGAATATCTAAATTAACGACTTGTGCTTTAAACATGCTACAAATAAATTATTTAGAACATGAAAAGTTGGGCTTAAAATCATTGAAGTTTAATTGAAATGCGAATAAAGAAATTTTATAAAATAGTTGTTTTCTGTAGCTAGAAATATTATTAACACCCGGCTTAATAATAAAAAAAAAAAAAAAAAAAAAAAAAAATATTATATTATTGAAGAAGGCACTTTGATTCTGTTTTTTTTTTTTTTTTTTTTTTTTTATTTAAGGACTTCGTTTGCCATTGAGACACCTTCATTGATATCCAATTCAATCAAATACATTTTTGTCGACTGTGCAACTGCTCAAGTTTTGAATTCTGCTTAATAAAATACTCTATATCTAAATATTAATTATTTTATTATTAATTACCCCCCCCCCCTTAGCCAAGACGTTAGAAATGTTGACAAATGTCAATATATCTAGAAGTCAAGGGAAATGGGTCAAGACCTCAAGCAGTCCAATGAATTTATTTAATTCATTTAAATATCAAATGATATAAATAAATATGACTGGAACCCAATATACACTGTATATCGTAATGAATTTAAGTCTAATGCCCAATCGCACGCACAATTTAAGTATAACTTAAAATAAAGTATCAGCAACATGGCAACGTTGTAAATTTTAGTGATATTCTGCTGATTTATTTGTGATTTAATATTATAAGACTTAAACGATACTGTTATTTATTAATAAATATATATTGGGGGTCCTGGCATCTTTATTCACGCCATTTGGGTCTTGAAACATGATTTTATTTTCATTCAGAGAACGTGTTATCTTAGCAACGAGCGTGGTTAGCAACGGATGACAATGAAAGTTTGTTAAATTTCATACTTAACCCCCAAATATTTAAGCCCTCGATTTCGGGGGCTTAGCAATGACTTAAGCTAAAAAACAATATTGATAATATAATATTAATTAACTAATAATAATACATTTTTTGGATTCAATTTCGATTTTTCTTATAAAAAACATGAACAATATGAAGTATATTTTCGAGGATGATCTATATTATATTAGAGGAGGGCCTGTCGGTCCATCCGTCTGTCACGCTCTGACCAACTTCCCGTTGGAATTTTGAAACGAAATTTTCCAGTCTTATATTAGTAGAGCTGTGTTTTTCAATCTTTTTGAATTTACAGGTTGAAAAATTCTGGCGATTCTCTTGGTTCATGACAGACAAAAAGATTGTAAATCAAAAGACTATGTAAATTATATGATTTTCTCTATTTTGGTACCTATTTCCCTTCTCCATGAAATTATGTTTTTATTATCGTGTAGAACTTTGCCTTTTCCTTTTGCCGCCTACCCTCCGTGTAGGGCTTCGCCACCCCTAGGGGTCCCGACCCACAGATTGAAAAACACTGTTATAGAGTGACAGATCGTTATTAATATTTATATATAGTAGCCTATATATAAAATTGCTATTAATTAATCAAAAATCATGAAAATTAATATTTTGTTTCTGATTTTCTCATTTTTCTGAAATTAATATTTATAAACAATATGTATTTAATTTAGTTTATGATTATTAAAAAGAAAAAATTATTAAATTAAAAATAAATCACCAGAATATCACTAAAATTTACAACGTTGCCAGGTTGTTGATACTTAATTTTAAGTCATACTTAAATTGTGGGTGGATTGGGCATAAATGGCCTAAGATGCCGAAAATGCTAACAAAAAATTAAATAATTAGGTAGAGCTTAATTATCTTTCACACTTCATTGAAAATTTACTAGCGAGTATTAATCACTTTGAAAATCATGACTCTAACGATTATACTTGTGAAGAACTTAAAGTCAACACTGTTTAGAAAAACACATTTTTTCTCTTTTAGGCTGTAACAAAAGATGCCTTTAGTATACATTTTAAAAGGTAAATTCAAAATTTGTGGTGTTTTAATTTTAATTAATTATATTTTTCATTTAATATTTTAAAAAGCCTAATGCGCTTTATTATATTTAAAAAAAAGCTGCTGTTGTACGTATATATAAAATGAAAAAAAAAAAAAAAAAAATGAAAGGATGATGAATCCATTTTGGACTTACTAATTTTTATAATAATTTTACATTAAAAGCACGAATTTCTAAATAACTTCGCATTATTATAATTATTAAATTATTTAAGAGACTTTTAGAGTTTATTTATAATTAATAATGCTTAGAATCACCTATAGATGAAAATTGCACATATAAAAGTAAATTAAAAGTAAACTCAATTTCCTTCGAGGACTCGCTGCTTTAATTTAAACAAAGTAAACAAGAAAGGCTTTTAAGGAAATGCCTTGTAGAATGCCAGGAGCACTACATTTTTTTTTTTTTTTTTTAACTATTCACAACACCTGTGGATGAAATTCGAAAGATTTCTGACAGTTCATTAATTAAAAAGTTTTCTAAATTTAAATCAGTTTGAACGTAACAAGAAACAAAAATATAAATATTTTATATACCCTCAGAAAAAAAAAACCTGTATATGTATGTTCTAATTTTCTCTCCAGGAAAAAAAAATTTAATAAAAAATGATGAATTCTCTCTCTTCTAGTGACAAGAATTCTCTAAAACATAGAATTTTTATAAGGTGAAAATGGAAAGAAATTTCTACATTAAAGGAATATTCCTTTATGAAATGTTTTAATACATGAAATCAAGACCAAAAAAAAAAAAATGCATGAGTTTCTTCGTTTTGAAAGAAAAAGATTCTCAGGTAAAAAAATACGAGACAAGATGAGAAAAATTTTTTTTAATATTAATATACAATGTTTAAATTATTAAAAAAAATCTGGTGTGACTGGTCGCACAGCACACAACCTTGAATAAGGTAAGAGAAAGTTGTGTACCTAGAATAAGGTAAGAGAAAATTGTGTACCTTGAATAAAGTAAGAGAAAGTTGTGTAGTGTGCTTATCCCACCAGATTTTTTTGTGTCGAGATATATTTAGTTGCCCTTAGCACCTAAGTTCCAAACTTGACCACGTGATTCATAGATGGCGCTGAACTACGAATTCTTCCACATCAGTAAAGTGTACTTCAAACAATTTTCACGAAAAATTTCACTGATATACTTTTTAAAGAGCATATAAAAAATATCTGTTTTAGGAATTTTAATCAAAATAATTAGAGTTAATTTTGAGAAAATCATTAAAAAAAAAAAAATCCGAAAAATAGCCTACATCAGTAAAGTGTACTTAAAAGGATTTTCACAAAGAATTTCACTGATTTTTAAAAAGTTGAAAAATAGTTTATTTATGAATTTTAATCAAAATCGTTGGATCTAATTTTGAGATAATCGAAAAAAAAAACTGAAAAACTTTTTCGTGTACTGCCCCCCTACCCGGCCACTATATGGACCGTTTATTTTGAAAGTGGTGTAAGTTCATTTTCTATTGTTTCTACAAAATGAAAGGTTAACATATCTGTTTATTAAGAAATCCATTTACCGACCAATTTTCAATTGTACAAAACATGAGAATTTTTTAAGAAATTAACCACTAGGGGGGGGGGGGGGTGGGGGGAGGTGAGGGGGAAAAAGGGGGGGGCAAAAAAGGAAAGTTGGGAGGGAAAAAAAAAAAAAAAGGGAAAAAAGGATAGTGGTGGGGGGGGGGATGGGGTGGATGCCCTAGTTATACATAGAAAATTTACATTAATTTAAGCATAAATTATGTGATATCTCATTAAAAAAAAAAAAAAAAAAAAAAAAATGGACTTGCACCACTTTCAAAATAAACTGTCCATATATACATGCATTGTAAGACGTTGTCACGTCAAAAGTACATCAGTAAAGTATTAGTACTTTTTAGCTTAAAAGCTTATTTTCAGCCCTTGGGGAGGTACCTAATTCAAATATAAAAATACAATCTTCTAGCACTTTTCGTTTCTGAGATATTTTGTTCACAGACACACAATATAGACAGACAGACCAATTTGCGGGACCACTTTTTGCACTCAGAAGGCCTCAAAATCAAAATCTCGACATCGAATTTTTGACATAATCGCAATACTTTCTCTCTATATATTTCATATATAGTTAAGAGAAAGTAAAAAAAATAATAACGGTACTAATACCAAAGCTAAGAAAACTTGTCATTTATTTAGAATGCCTAAGAATAGGTTCTTTTTTCCTTAGCCATTATCCCATCATTCTTAACGAGTATACCTAATAATATATCCAAATGTGCGTAATAAAAATCCAATTATGGCAATCAATTTTCATTAACTTTTTTATGATAATTGAATTTTTTTTTATTAATAAATTAAGACGATTTTACTTTAGAAAACAAAAATAAAGTAGTTGATATATGATTAACTTAATTTCATTAATTTTTTCTTTCTTGATTAATGACAATAAGATGTCTTAAAAAAAAAAAAATTAACGTCAATAAACATGATTATTACTTAGAAATTATCGATTACAATAATCTTCAAACAATTAATCACCATATCAGCATTAATTTTTTATTAATTCGTTACTATATAATTATTTTTGAATAATTCAATTAATGACTATCGATTGATTTTTATTATGATAGTGAAATATTAAAATTAGAAAATGAGGTCATTCATTTGCTTTTATAGTATTGCTTGCTCTTCAAAAAGAATTCGCTGAGGGCACGAAACCACCGCTAGATACCGATCACTTGCTTTAAATTTAAATTAGAGCATCCCCCTATCTCTCATTAAATATTCAATAGGTTAATTGATATCACCTGGAGAAATTAATACCATCATCGCCTATTGCAATAAAAGGAAACGTAAAGATAAAAGGGAGAACGAATTGATAAGAGATTAATACTATAATTGTTTGTATGTAGGGGGTTAAAAGCTAAAGTTTATCTATGTATAATATGTTTGAGATATCTATCTAATCTATGTAGTCTAATAGTAATATTAAGTTTAACAAAAGAAATGGAAAGTTAATTTTTTTTTTTTTATCTTATATTTATTTATTTGTTGTGTTTTTATTGTCTATAAGTATTATATTGCTAAAATGTTTATTTATTTATTTATTTTTTTTTTTTGTCTTTTTCGACATTTAGATGAGATCGTCAACCAAGCTGTGCTGAAAATCGTGATAGGTGACCGGTGACAAACAAAACTGTTGAACGCCTGCCACAAGTCAATGATATAATTGTATTAATATTTAAACAAAATGTAAATAAATTGGTATAGATAATAGTGATATTTTGTTTATTTCTGAATGTGAAATGAAATTGAAGTAGCACTGTAAATGGCTGAATATTGGACTCATTTTACTTTTTTACTTTCTCTTATCTATATGTATATGTTAATATAGCTATATATATAGAGAGAGAAAGTGGATCTTCACGTTTTGAGGTCCTCTGAGTCCAAAAAAGTGGTTTTCGCGACATGGTCTGTGTGTGTGTGTGTTCAATTTTAAGCATGAAGGAATTAAGCTAGGAGGTTGAAATTTTATATTTAAGTTAGGCACACTTCTAGGGCGTAAAAATAAGCTTTTAATCAAAATCGGCTAAAAAGTACTAGTACTTTACTGGTGTATTTTTCCAGTTTTTTTTTTTTTTGTTTTTCTCAAAATTCGCTCAAACGATTTTGATTAAAATTCAAAAATCAATTATTTTTTAGATGCTCTTTAAAATGTATATTCTCATTTTGCCATTGAATTCTTCTGAAGACGACTTTACTCTTGTACTTCATAGGAAAGTTAGGAGAAATGGTTGCCAAGGTAACAAAATATAAATATTTTCCCATACTAATAAATTTTACATCTTGAATTCTAAAATATTGGCGGAAACTAAATATATGTCGACACCAGATTTTTAATATTTCGAACTCGAGTCTCCCCTATCATCAGGGCAAACAAAATTGTCAAAATAGTAGTATAAAGTTGTCTTTTAACAAATTTGTTTGTCTTAATGATATGAGAGACTCACTATCGAAAACTAACAAATACAGTATAAAAAGATTTTTATTTCAACAATCTGGCTACGCTTTCCAGGAACTTCGATCTTTCAACCAAAGTCTCTACAGTCCACAAGCAAGGTATTCATGTATTATATATATATATGTAGACATATAATCTAAAAAAGTAAAAATAGTGTTTATTTTGAAACACACATTAT